>VXBI01010999.1:1083442-1111486 GCA_013397375.1 Toxostoma redivivum
TTTTTTTTGCTGTGAGGGTTGTCCAATCATTAACTGCCATGAGTGTAACTTCTGCCATATAGCATGAATAGATATTCATATTGGACAGATACAATCATCTACTTTGCTTTTCTCATGGCCTTTACTCAACAGAAGAATGCTAAATTCAGTGTTGCTAAATAGCTGAGAGGACTGGAATTGTTGGTTCTACAGTGATGTAAGATGCTGAAAGAGTTGTTGATGCAGAAAGAGTAACTTTTTTTTTCTGAACCCTTAAAAATGTAAGCAAGACTGACCAATTCCGGACCCTGGAGGAACCATGAGATGAAATTCAGTCTCTCATTCAGAACCAAGGAAAATAATTATGAGAGGTCAGTATGGATTCATCCAGAAAATAGGTAATGCGAATCAAAGAAGCTAAGTCCTGACTAAGTCTCATCTGAAACACCTGGTGCAAGCAGATGAGTAGGTCCCCAGTTTTGTTACAACTTGATTACAGTACAGCTGAGTTTTTGGTTGATTTTGAATTATAGACTTTCTGCTATGTGTTCTACCTTTAAAGTAGTTATCTTTTCTTTCCATTTCATAAATTGTCTGTTCAGATTTTGTAACTTGCTTCTCACCTTTGGACCTACTGGTTAACACTCTGAAATTCTGGTTTATAATCTGATGACACTAGGAGACATCAGGTACACCACCTGTAAGTTTTGAGCATTTTTTAGCCTAAGTTCTTGTAGGAAGCACCGTACAAACAACAGAAAATCTTTTGACGAAAAAATCTTGAAGGCTATTGAAAGAAAATATTGAACTAAGAAAAATAAAAAAAATAAAAAAATGTAACTTTATCTTGTTATGTTTGTGTGGACTGAGAGTGTATTCCACTGTTTTGGAGGTGTCAAGTTGAGCATGCTGTCTTAACCACAGACCTTCATAGTGGCTGAGGTCTAAACTTGACCCAAGTGCATGTTTAGCCAGATGTCACTTGTGATTACAGGAATTTGGACTGACTTTCAGCTAAACCACAAACCTGGATGAATGAATGTTGTTCCAGATGCATTATCTCATAATCCTAAAGAAAATAACATCTCAGATGAAAGGACTATAGAACTTTCCTCTGTATGAGCTTTGAAAGCTAAGGCTAATCCTGAGATCATTGAAAAGGTTTAACCTACCACTGCATGAAATTTTAGCCAAACAGAACTTAAGAGCTCTAATACTTTTAGAATCCCCTCAAATTAGTAAAAGAATATTCAAAATTAATTGAACTGGAAACTGATCTTGAAACTTATAACAACTTCTCACTTTAAAATATTTCAATGTATTTTTATGTGTTTGTTAGCTTACATTGTGCTAGTAACCTCTAGATCATGCATGGAATATGCTTCATTGTGGGGAACTCTTTATGCACACTATTATTGCAGAAAGATCACAGAGATAATATAATTCAACAACCATAGAATCTTTTAGGTTGGAAAAGATCATTAAGATCATCAAGTCCAACCATTAATCCACTGTCAAGTCAAAATATGTTGACATAAAGACTTGCATTGAACATCTGGAGAAAAAGGGACTGGGAGAAAGACAGCAAATGTTTTGGGGAGCTCAAATCAATAAATACTGTACCGAGGCCTTTTTTGCCCAACCTGGAAATGAGACTTAAGATAATTTTAGCAAGGAGGTAATATAAAAGAGTATCTTTAATAAGGCCTTCAGAGGCAGTTATAGAAAGGTGTCCAAAATAGCCCACCCCTACAGGGATGAGTACATATTTATAGGTTTTAGGAAACTAGAATAATTGATAAAAAGCACAATTACGAAGACAAATGGTGATGCAATTTCCCCCCAGGTCAAGCCCCTTCTCTGGAGCCTGCCTTAACACTAGTTGTACTTTGTCCATGAGAATGTACCTTCAAGAGTTGTTCTGGGCCTTGGTTCCCAGGTAAAACCAAGACAGCACAGGGGCCTTGTACCTCCCAGGGTTTGGAGCTCTGGAATTTGTTTTGTCTTTCTGCTTAGGGAAATGCTATGGAAAAGTACTGGGGAAACTAGCCACTAACACAATAGACTACAGAGCTACAAATATATGTGTGAAGAATACGGAGAACATAGAAAAAGGCAATACCTAAATGGCATCAGTACATTTGTAATCATATACCTGTGTCTATATATATAATTAAAATTGTCATTCTTACTCTTCTGTGCTTCAGAAGACACTCCAGGTTGCTCCAGTTTAGTTACTGGCTTTTAGCTTAAGACTGGGTAAAATCTTCTTCCCCACAAAATATTCCAGAAGACATGAAAATAAGCAGGGCTTTCAAACAGAGATATAAGGACTGTATGTTCAGTGCACAGTTGAAGGTCCACTGTAGTCAGTACTGTGCGATCAACCTGAATTTCAAATCAAATTACGGTGTGATAACATACTGTCTTCTGTCAGCTGAACTGTTGCAAATCTAAGTGGGTCGTCTTAGCCTCTAGCATGAGTAGAAATGGGTCTCAGTTTTAGTTGTTTCTATTGTGAACTAATCTAAGTCACAGTAATTTCCCTTTTTTTCTGGCAGAGTGAACTGGCAAACAAAGATCATGTGTTGTACAATAATTTTTCAAGCAACTTAATGATGTGTCTGAGTCTTAACTGAGAGCTATCTGAGATATTCTAAAAAAATGTATGCCTGGTAAAACTTACAAAGCAAGCTGATTTGTATGCAGATGCAATAATTAACACAAGTATGCCCATTTTCTTAATGGTGGAACAATGTGTTGGATTACTGGAATAACAAAATTAAAACAGGGAAAATAACATGTATTTCCCTAATAGACTGTATAATTGGTTGATTTCTTTGGTATGACCAGAGTATTAATAGTTTTTGAACTCCATTGGAGAAGCAGCCACAAAATGAATGCATATAGAGGTATGTGAAACAGTGACATGGGCTAAACATACAAGAATTGGAAATAATTTATGCTGAATATATTACTGTTAATTTCTTAGAAAAATATATTTGGGTTTGCTCACAGTACATATACCTTTGAAATGCATGTATTAAGCTAATGATGAAGGATTAAGTACTAAATTAGGCAGCTGATTCATGCATGTTTATATGAAAAAAAAATAATTCTCTTAGCTCGAATTTGACCTTGTTATAGATAACTTAGAGTGTATGAGTATATCTTTCTGATGCCAAACAGAAATCTCCAATAATGGCCAGCAGTGCTATAATGATCATCACAGATTTGAGTAGCTACTCCTTCCAAGTATACCCTTTTGTAGGAGAAGTGAGAGTCTGCTAACACAATATTCAATTATTTCCTTTCCTTCTTAAACCTGCAGCAGCCAAATAGGTCTTTTCTCATTGACTGTTTACATAGCTAATCCTTTCACACCATGGATGATTTAAGAGATCTATTTTAAGAGATCTATTCAGGGAAATAAACTTTATTCTGCTTTTTTGTTTCATGATTTATTTAAATATGGGTGATGCTCTTATCATCTTGGGAAGAATAGGGAGAATAAGCAATTACTGTCTTTGCTAAGACTAGCTAGTGCAAGAATCACCTGAATTAGATTTAAATTCTTTACTGTGCAACATAAATCAGAAAACACACCTGTTGCACAATTCAAAATTTATTTTCCACGTATACATATAAATCAGCTACAGGAATGCTTTGATAATGTTTTCTAAATGTCGTTTAATACCACTGAGGAAATAATCATTTAAGAGTACTGAGGTAGCAATCCAATGTAATTGCAAGTCTATTCTAAAAAAATCTTTGAAAACCATGGCAGTGGGGCAAAATTCTGAAGGACTGGTAGACAGCAAAGAAACTCCTGTTTTCAAGAAGGATGGGTGAAAAAAAGCAGCTGATATTGTTTATTTTGACTTTTGTAAGGTTTTCAAAACTCCTATAATTTCTCCTGTAATATCTGCGTAGACAAACTGGTGAAGTTTGGATGACATAGTGAGGTGGGTTGAAGACTGGCTGAACTGCTGGGATCAAAGGGAAGCAGCATGAAGTTGTACCAGAGGGTAGTCATGGTTTGTGTGCTCCAAGACTGGGATAGTGGAGCTAAAACTGTTTAACATCTTCACTTCTGATCTGGATAAAGGGGCAGAGTACACACAACAGCAAGTTTGTGGATGATGCAAAACTAGAGTGATTAACACACTAAATGGTTGTGCTACCTTTTAGAGAGACTTTGAAGTCCCCTATATACAAAAAGGATACTGTTGTACATGCCAGTAAAGGATATGAAGACGATTTAGGGACTGGAGCATCTGACATGTAGATGAGAGACAGAGAAATAGAATTGTTAAACCTAGAGAAGCCTTAGAGGGATATTTTCAAAGTGGAAAAGAGGTAGAAGGAGCAAGAACGAAGTTAGATTCTTCTCATTGATATCCTGTTAAAAGAGGAAACAATGGAAGCAAACTGAAACACAATTTATTTAGGTAAAACATAAGAGAAAGGTTTTCAGTATGTGTTCAAAGGCTGGAAG
Source organism: Toxostoma redivivum (assembly GCA_013397375.1). Classification (NCBI taxonomy): domain Eukaryota; kingdom Metazoa; phylum Chordata; class Aves; order Passeriformes; family Mimidae; genus Toxostoma; species Toxostoma redivivum. The sequence continues at coordinate 1,087,920 of VXBI01010999.1, forward strand.
AAGTTGGCCACAGAGATTACAGCATCTCTGTTCTTGGAGACATTCAAGCCCCCCATGGACAGAGTACCAAACAAGGAGCTTAGGTTGTCCCTGCTCAAACCAAAAGGACGGTGTGTAAGGGGAGAATGGCTGATCTTTTTAGAGGATTGATAGACAATATCAAGAGGTTGCTTCCAGTCCCAATGATTCTATCATTCTGTGAAATGACTTTCAAGAACTACACTTTCCACACACTCTTCATAAACTATGGAGTATAGGATGTTGGCGTACCAGTGTCATGACTCACATGACCAAAACAGTCAGAAAATCTGTCTGATTATGCACAATGTTGTTTTGTGGACCACAGTGCACAAGAATTTAACCTTCACCATTTTCCTGAGATTGTGACAAATTGGTTGTGGACACAGGTAGCAGACAAGTATGGCAGGGCAGTTCTTTGAAAGAAGCCCGTCTTGTTTCCACTTCTATAGTGCCCATGAGAAAGTTTTGACAGCTGTCTTTGCATTCAGTTGTTTACAGGAAACCATATACAGGACATGCAGAACAAAAGTCTGAAATAGTTGAGCATTCTTCACTTTTCATGGGACTACATTCCTACAGAAAAGGTATACCACACATATTGACTTATTAATAAGATGGGGAATATTTTTTCTCTTAATAAATAAGACTTCTGCTAAAGTAACACCTCCCATTCCCTGTGAAATACCCTATAGGGTGTTTCAGAAATTGAATAGAGCTACATATCTAGTTCTCAGTATTAACTTATCTGGGAAAACATTTTTTTTTATTGTATGGAGATAAATAGCTGGGTAAAGCATACTATTATTACTAATTTGGCTCAAGTCACAATTATTATGTTCAAAACTAGACAGTACTTCTACAAATATCTTGCTTTTTTGCTGTCTGAAGTTTTATATGTTTTAACTTTCAGCAGTAAATGTGTCACTCATCCAGAAGCTTTATCCAAAAGTTGTAGTTGGCACACACTCCATTATACCAAATAATACTAAATAACGAAGAAGAATAGAGACTGATTATTAATGCAAAATGTCTTGAATAAGCAAATGAATAGAATGACAAAAATAGATTAAATAATTGAGTGTCAGAAAGGATGCTAAAATGTATGTCTTACATAAATCAAAAATGAAGTGTGTACGACACATAATGAGTCATCCTGTGAATAAGAGGGAGATGAATTCAAATGTTATTTGCCAGTAGTAATATGGTACCACTCTGGTTCTGTCAATCTGCTAAATAATAAAGATGGACCTAATACAGGAAGTCAGTAGGAGTTTTTTTTTGGCTAAGGAATGTAGCATAGAGCACTAGGAAAGTAATGAATTTAAACATGAAATATCTGTTGTGTTGCCCTACATTCTAATCTTGTCTCCAGTGAATCAACTAGCTAAATGTTTATTAGCATCACTGAGAGCAGGGGAGGACCCTCTCTCCTCTGGTACAAGTTAATTTCTTTTAAATGGAAAGTAAAATTTAAAGTAATCTGTAAATAGCCTAAAAATGTTAATTTTGAACAAAACAGTAAAGTATTAACAGATTTTTTTTTTTAGTAATGTCCATCAGTGAAGGACAAGGTAGAAATGCTGTTCATTTTAGAGTCAGTAGAAATTAAAATTTTTGTCATATGCCAGAGTATACATAAAAGAAATGGCAAACTGAAATGGACAAGAGATATTTAAGAATTAGCATTTAAATAATATTACATTATCAAATCTGAATTATATAAATAGGTATTATTATAGTCAGCATTGATTATTTCATTATTGGATTAGAAAATGTAAGTTTAATATCAAATGGCATTTCCATATGAATTTCTGACTGTACATAAAATAGCACATATGAGGCTTGAAAGCTACTATTATTTTTAGCCATGTCCAGATTGGATAAGTTTTTCAAAGGCTCCCTCTTTGCTCTACATATTAGACTGAAAAAAAAAAAATAGGACAATTACTGCTATTTTGTTGCTCTTACTAATCTGAATTCTCAAGTTTTAGTTTGTACCTGCTAAAGTGAAAATAAAAGAAGAAATAGTGGCATGGTTTAAGTGAACTAAGACTAGAAAAAAAAAGAGAAGTAAAAAGAGGCTAGAGAGACAGAGGGGAAATAAACTTGGCAAAAAAAGTCTTGAAGTGCAGGAAGGTCAGAACAGGAGAGAAAGCTTGGAGGAGACAGATGTGCTTGGGAACAAAAAGGGTAAAAGCAATTTCTGGAGTAGAGCGAAACCTTGGACTCATTAAAGCAGAGAAAAACAATCAAGAAAGAGACTTTGGGGAGCAAAGAGAGCAATCACACCTTGGAAGGAAAAAGAGAAAAAACTGGGAAGTGGGCCTGAAAGACGAGAGCAGAGGAGAATTGAGAAATGAGGTTTTGGGAGAAGAGATAGGGCTTTGTTAGGATGGAGTTAAGCAAAAAATATTGCTAAAGGCTCCAGCTCTCAGAAATGTCAGCCAAGGTGGCTGTCTGTAAATCTCTGGGTTTATTTATTTGTCTTGCCACAATATATAAAGGAATTTATTTAGTTAGTGAAATGCATTTTTCTTGCATTCTGCAGAGCCTATCCTCCCTTTGGTGTACATGCTAACAGGAGATTGTTGAATATATCAATGGGAGAACAGATGTCTTGGAGTAGTTTTCCATTCCAATTTTTTCTTGCTTTTTAAAATTTTTAAGAATATGCAAACTTTTGGAAAAGTTTGCATAGAATGTGCCTAATTTATGCAGGCTAGAAACTCAGAATTTTGTACTTAATTGTGAAATACAGAGGGCTGACAAATGGCTAGATGATATAACCCTGAATCACTTAATCACTAACATGGTTAGATTGTCAGTGATGTTATTCCACTAGAAAGTGCTCCCCTCAGTGAAAAACAGTTGTATGCTGTATTCCAAAGGCTATCTTGGACAGTGAATTAAGCAGTCTGGGTGATTAATAGATTCAGTGAATTCTGGAATAGATTAATCAGTCTTTGATTATGGTGTTCAGAGAAGTAAAGAAGTTATGAAAAAATAGAGGAGTTCTGTTAACAGTATTCTTCCGTTTAATATATGAAGTTTCATAGAATTTGTCCAATTATACAATCAGATATGTCACATTAGGAAAAGAGTCTGCTTCCTTTGCTCCTAACAATTAATATGTCACTTTTCAAATGGGGTACCTGAAGGCAGCAGAAGGCCTTGAAAAGTAATGTACTGCTCTTCATATAAAGATGAAGAGTAGGTAAGGAGTTTAAAAGATTCTTTCAGTATTTTCCTTTCTTTTCACTGTATATCAGCACAATGCTTTGAAAAGTTTCCTTGCTTGTTTAATCTGATTGTTGGCTTACAACACTGAGCTGCAAACTGAGCTAAACCAAACCAACCTAAACCCCAATGAATTTCTAGTGCCACATCTACTAATGCTCAGATTTTGTCACAGGTTTCATAATTAGTTGAGTACATAAGAATGTGTTTATACCTGTTGGCAAATCTATAGCTGATCTACTCTGAAGACAAAAATGAGGAATGCAAAATGTTTTCACAGCAACTACAAAAATACTATTTTTCTTCTTATATGATGTGACATTTGTTTAATTTTGGATGAGGATATTAAGAAACAAATATTATAGACTTCTTATACTTGGGAAACATATCTTGTTTGGGATCCTGATGATCTAATTCTGTTCATTTTAGTAAAAGTACACATATAAATGTATATATAAAGTTTTCCTTCACCGAGTGTCATACTGACACTGCATGCATAAATTGGTCTAAAAAGAAGGCAGATGGGTTGCATAAATTCTTTTAGGTTGTTGTGATGTGGGTTGGGGGGACAAACCATTTCTGAAAGGCAGAAGGATAAGGGTTCTCTGCCATGTCTTTGAGGGGAGGAAAGGACACAGTGATGTTAGATGCAGGAGTTGTTGGGTTCCATGTTTTGAACCAGCTGCCGTGAACAGAGTGGTTCCTGGCATCTGGTATGAATCATCTGCTGGTGACTGGTACATGGACCCATAATCATCATATCAGAAAGAGGGAATCTTTGTCTGGAGTCCATTTGAATGCTGACTGTTACAAAGGGTCTTTGTCTTTAGCAGGGATCTCAACCCAGGAGCTATTAATTTAAATCTTGGCTGCAGGAAACATGATTATTATCCTTATTTTGACTAGTCTAGAAAAGGTGGATACCATTCTTGTTTTGACTGTTGTCACTTTGGGGTACCAGGCTGAGCAGCTTTTGTCACAGCATGAGTGACTGATGGACAGAAGAGGCAGGTGTCACAGGACTTGCCTTGCAGCTGACCTCTGTGACACTGTATCTACAGCCTCCCACAGGGATCTGAATGAATGCTAGAGCCCCAGCAGGTCAGAGAATTCTGCCAACTTGCATCAAGTTTACATTAAAACAAGAAAGGAAAAATAAATTTTCAAACCTTTCAAATGGAGAAACATTTTTTGAATTAAGATTTGTTACTTGGTTTCATAATCTGTTACTTGACAGCAGCTGGCTATACAAAGTGTGGAGTCTATTGGATTGGTTTATATAACAGATGGTTCTGTTTTCAAATTTACTCCAAATGTTCAGATGCTTTAGTAAATTAATATTTCCCGTCTGATAATAGCTCATAGATTCAGCTTTAATCTTTGATCCTTCAAAAAAAAAAAAAAATTAATAAAGACCACTGGGAATCATTGGCACTCAATTTGAAAATGATAGCCTGGGGAGTGGCAGGACTGGGGCAATATGCAAAAGAAATTGCAGTAAGATTATTGTACTGACATTTAAGCTAAAATCACAGTGTATGCAGTGTTAGTGTGTACTTCTCAAAATATTTTTATTAGAAAATTTTGAGAACTGTTTAGTGTCTTAGTTGTGTATGTTTTATAAAAATCAGTCTTGAATGAACGTAAATAAAGCAAAAATGACAATAAATTCATTAAGCTTCATGAAAGCTCTGTAAAGTGGGAAAGATTATCATTATAGTGCAACACCCTATTGCAATATAACAATTATAGTGAATGGTTCATCTCATATATTTCTTTTAATCATTGGAAGAAAAAGAGAAAAGAAATCCAAGACAGCTTTTAAACACCTGCAGGCAGCACAGTGTTGTCTGTTTCTTACTCAGTAGACATATGGAGATGTTCTATGTCTGCATGTCAACTTTATATCAACTTTCAACAATTTTCTCTCTTTGTCTCAACTGACATCTTAAAAAAACCTTACTAAAGGATGTGAGGAAAATAGGAATAGCAAATAGTGAAGTTGCTGTTCTAACATAAATTTTTTCTCTGTGTACAGATGTGACATGATACCAGTTTATATTACATAGCACTTTTAATTAGGCAGCCCACTTCTACAGAACTCCAGCCTCATTAATGACTATGACAAATTGTGCTCATTGAATATTGGTCTTTATTTGGCAGTTCTTCACAGCCTCATTTTTCAATATATGACTATATAAATTATTTATTTTGTGCCATCCAAACCCTGTCCTGAATATAGAAATTTTACTGTGTACAGAAATATTTCTATTGGGCTCTTGCATTAATGCCATTGGATCAGTTCAAAGAGATTATGTGACTGTAGACAGGATTTCAGAACTCTGGAGTTACCCAACTCCTCATGTAATATAAAGGTAAAGATATTGAAGAGGTCTGTGTGGATTGACTCTCAGGTTGAGTAGACCGCTGTCCAGGGATGACACATAGAGGGCTACTGAAAATAAAAAATGAACTTAAAGTCTTTCCACTGTGAAATCCTAAAAATATTACACAAATGTGTGAGATCATGCATCCTTGCACTTTGGACAGATGTCTATCCCTCATCCTTAGTGAAGTATCTAAGTTCTTGCTTTCAATAAAGAGCAGGGAATATTATCATTTCAGAATTTGACTAGAGGAGGAGACAGCAAAGGATTTGATCTTACTCTGATGTTGGCTGTGCAACAGTTTATTGGTTAAGCATTCACTTGACATTTTAGAAATTCAGGTTTCATTATTTTTCAGTCTCACTCTGATAGAGGAATAAAAAGTATGCTAAAGAGCCATTCCACTGTCCACTAAAGCAAGTTCTACTCAATAAGGCAAGAGTAATAAGACAAGGTGAACCAATATTTATTAATCTAATGGTTAGAGCATGCAGTTAAGAATGAAGGAGGAAATGAGTGAGCAGCTGCTACCCAAAATAGGGAATATCTATTTTGCTGCTTTTTCCTATGACGAGTCCTTAAAGAAAGATGAAAAATCTACAGTGGAGTGCAGGGCTTTCCAATCCAGTCCTGCTATTGCCCGGAGCCTAAAGCTTGTCCAGAAAGTTTATGAACATCATCCTTTCATGATGTGGCAGAGTTTCAAAAGGAACCAGTGTTTCTACCCTCCCTTCCTTGCATTCCCCAAAGTCTATTGTGTGGAAGCTTTGAGTATGACTCACCTCAGAAGAAAGGGAAAATTGAGACTGTACCTCCTACATCCCCAAAGAATGCCATATTGACTAGACTGTTGCCTAACAGGAGGCACCACCTTCTTGGTCAGTTAGGTTTTAACAGGAATCAGTGGGAGTAAACTTTTTAATAGATAAAGATAGGAGTTTCTAGAGCCAAATCAGGCTGAGGAAAGCATGTTAGAGTGAAATAGGCCCTGTTTACAGTGACATACCTCTCAGTGAATAAGCAGAAGTAGAATTTTAAACTGTTGTTACACTGTGAGGTTATTGAGACTCCTATGGAGATGAGGTGATTCCAAGACTGGGTTGAAACAGAGGGTGATATAGAAGCTCAGAATGATTTTATCTTGGTGACACTCCTGTCCAGTATGGACTATTTTTATCATAGAACTATGACAGACTATGGACAAAACAGTGAAAGAACATGAAGTGGCAAGGCTGACAGTTTAGTTGATGCTATAAGAACAGCGTGAATGGAGAGTAGAACTCATCCTGAGGTCTCTTTGGTCTCACTGATCTCAGCTACAGGAGTAAGAGCTCAGCTCAGTACACTTGCTGTGTGGTTTCATACAGCACAACAAACAAAGAGCAACCATGTTGTCCGCTTCAGAAAATTTCAGATTCTTTGACTTTCCCAGCAGCACCTAAGAGCTGCACCTAGGAGCTGAGACAGAATCAATTTACCCAAGGGAAGCTTTAACAACCCTAGTCTTGAGGACATCCTTCTGCCTCCTGCATGTTTCAGTCTCAGTGTTAGCTTTTATGGTAAAACTTGGGTAGCTCTCCCTGTTCATCAGCCAGCCTTGAGCAACATGCACTAAATCAGGCCTGGGTTCACTTGGAAGAACTACATTGTCATGGATTTTGGTTGTGTATCTGTGTATGCACAAGGGAGGCACATCGCAGCTTCCTAAAGCAGTTTGCAATGCAGTAACACAGGAACAAAAACCAGACCAAAAACCACAGAACACTCAATCCTGCCCTACATGGTGGATCAGTGGGTCATCAGTGTGTCTGGGTTCTTGAAGACAGCTGTTTAGCACTTGAGCTGACAAAGTAATTTGTAGTAGCAGGAGGATTTTATCTTCCACTAGGGGGGAATGGATCCATATACTTTGCTGTTAAGTTACAGATCTTTGCTTGTGAACAAATTATGAGACTTGGGGGTAGTAGGTTAACTGGCCCCAAGGCAAGGATTAAGAAAGTTGTAGCCTGAAAACAGAAACAGGCTTCAAGAATGATGCCTTGTTTCCTTTTACCTGTCTGTATTTCTGTGACCTTTTGGAAATGCTTTAGATGAATTTTTATTTTTTCTGTGACTAAGAGGGGAAAAATATGAAAAAGTAGGACTTTAAGGAGAACACCATGTATTGCAAGATGCACAGTAAAAGTGTATGGATAGGTGAAATAGATAATTTTTGGTGACTGAAAGCTGGGTTATCAGTTGAAAAACCCTGAGTTGTCCACACCACAGACACCAGTTCCTGTGCTACACACAATGGCTCAAGTCCATTCACCGCAGTCAGTAGCAGCTGGCAGAGAGAACCATCCTAGCTGTTTCTACATCCAGGTACTGTGAGGCAAAGGTGACATGACCTGACACTTAGTCAGAGATCTTTCCAAAATCCAAAACAGTGATTTGAAGATCCCAGTTCCTTGGTGGCTGAAGCTGGGAGAACTTTTGAGTTTGGTTTTCAGTCAAGCCCTCACGCCTGCGATGTGCCAAGGGCCCCTTGCTTCCCCACAGCCTCATATATGGAAGCTTTTTTGACTGTGTCTCCTTGGCCCTCCATTAGTGTCCTCAGCTTTTAATTTCCCTGTGTGTGTTCATTCTTCTGTTAATGCCAGCTCTCCACCCTTTCTCACCCTTGTGGGAATAAATTTTCATTCACTGTGGGCCTCTACAGTTCCCACTGTAGTCAATGAGTGCTCTGCCATTGACTTCCATGTAAATAAGGTCTGGCCTTTCCTATTTTTTTCTCTCTCCACCCACCCACATCTGTCGTCTCTCTATTCTTATGCTGTTTCTCTAGGCTTCTTTTTTTTAATTCTGTGTCCAATATTATAAACTTCATAATTTTTAAAAATATTTCTCTGGCCTCTTTAGGCACTGTAATATGAACCCTTTGCTCTAAACCTCCCTAACTTTTCACACACCCATTCCCTTGTTCCTCTTTCATTTTGTTTCTTTCCCAGATTTTAGCTTTCCTATTTTAACCTCTCTGACTGACATAGGAAACAGAAAAATAAACAAAAGTACTAAGACTTTCATCCAGTAGCTGCGTGAGATGGTGGTTTGAATTCATCAAAGAGTATTCGTTTTTCAAATTTTAATAGTCTGGGTAGGAATCTTGTTCATTATTCATCTGTGTTAGAATTGTAATGAAACACTGTGGTGGTGGTAATTAAATTTCAAGATAGATGCTTCATAAATAAAGAAGCATTTCATAAATATCAAATTATGTCACTATCTTAGAATGTGCAGGTTCTCTGTCATTACAGAAATGTGATAGTTATCTCTGGTTATTCATTATGATTTAAGAATGGATAAAGAATAGAAAATGTAGGCATGAAGGAGGGAAATACCTATAGCACTGAGGTTGTACCTTAGCTCTTTTATATGTGAGTTTTAGAGAGGTTTGCCTTTTTAATTCACCACTCATTTCAGCATGGAAAATTAGTATCTAGTTAAGTAGTACCTGTCTTCAACAGTACATTTGACTGTATGTTTCACTCACTGCTGAATAGACCTTCTTCTTGCAACAGGCTTTCTCTTTGAACACTACTCTGTTCCCACTGGTGCTTTCATAGATATGGCCAACTTGAAAACTTATTTCTTTGGGTTTCAAAAGTCTCTTGAAGTGAGACTGACAGGCCTGTAGTTTCCAAGGTCCTCCTTCTTGCCCTTCTTGAAAACTGGGACGTTTGCCAGCTTTCAGTGAGCTGGGACCTCTCTGATTTCCAAAGACCACTCAAAAATCATAGAGAGATGTTTTACAATTACTAAAGTGTTGCAATGAGGTCCATTTTGTGAATTGGAGAGAAGTTTCAGTTATGCATCACCGGCACACAATATTCCTCTAGCATATTTGCATATAAATATAGCAGTAAACTCATCCTTGTATTGTATCCATGTTAATATTTTGTGTGTGCAGAGGTGTGCTTTGTTGTATAATTCCAAATCATGTGGTAAAGTCCAGTCAACACCTTTGTAGATTTAAATGCAAATCAAGTAGTTCTGGGATTTAATTTTTATTAATCACAAAGTACTCTAAACTTTCTCAGAGTCTGATCTTTTCATCCTAAGCTTATTTGATCTTCATCCAAGTAACCAGCATGATTCAGTATTCTCCCAGGATATAATATTATAGTTTGCAAAGTGATTGTTAAATGCATTAATAATTTCAATGGGATCATTAATAACATCTCTTGTCAGCGACCTAGCTTGGATAAGAACTTTCTTGTGACTTGCATGAAATAAATTTTTTTTTCTGGGGGGAAGGGTATCCTTTCCAGAGGTTTCTAGATGTCTTTCAGTTGTTTTCCAGTGGCTAAAATAGCTTTCAACTGTGGTATGTCTTGAGGTTTATGCACTCATTTCTAAGAAAATGTGATAATTGGTTAACCAATCATTCCTCTGTAGTTGTCTTGATTCCTTAACCTAACAACTCCACCAATATTTTCTCTAAATAACAGTAATGATACGTATTTTTCATAATAATGTCTTCTTACAGAATAATTTAAGGCAGCAAATGTCTATTGACAGAAGTCATATTAATCTAATAAAACAGTATGGTAAAGACATGTCTTGTGGACTGAAAGTTAATTTGGCAAAATTTCAGTTTATAAGAACCATGTATTATGATTGCTGGTATTTTCAAATGAAGATAGACACTGGATTGCAGCAGGTAGCTCTCTGGGTGTTGGTATATTATAAAGAAACCCAAAATGCAATGTAACTTGGAAAGAGATGGTAATCATCTTCATCTCCCTATTTACCCCTGTCAGTCTGATAGATTGTTGTCTGGCAACATTCATCTTGCAGATCACCAAATCCTTGAATGACAGCATTGTCTATCTCTGTATCTCTACATTCCCTATATTGCTGTCTCCTATTTACCCTCTGTGGAATAAAGCAAGTCCAACTACTTGTTGGCCACACTTCAAGCAAGGATCACTCTTTTTTCTTCATGTACCTTGCTATGATGTATAGCAATGGAGTCAAGGAGTCATCCTTTATCAAAGGAAATAAGTCAATACAGAAAATTCAGTTGTGGAAATAACAATATATCCTGCTAAAACAATGAGAAGGAAATCCCTGCCAAATGTTGATATAACTCACTAGCAAGCAGTTCTGTAAGAAATTATCTCTGTGCACTGTCTGGTGTGAGCAAGCCAAAATTCACTCTCCTAGGAAAATGAGAAAGTTCTTAGGTAGGTCTGCTTGTAACTGTCCTTCACTGAAACATATTCTGGTTACTCTTCTCTGCTGTCTTCTTCCATCTGATGCATCAGTATTGTACAGCTGAAGAGCAAGATTTATTATGTATTATCAGCAGCAGTCCCACCTCTGAGTTTTTTGCACATACACTGAAATGGCAGGATGGGTCCATAGCTGCAGACTACAATGGTTACTGTGGTTAGTGTTCTTTGCATAGTGAATGAAACATATTTACAGGTGCAAGGTAATTCATTTACTGTCCCATCCTTGACAGTGTTCAGGGCCACGCTGGATGGAGCTGTGAGCAACCTGGTCTAGTGGATGGTGTCCCTGCCTATGGCAGGGGGTTTGGAGCTAGACCAACTATCTAGTTGGCTGGCGTTCCAACCCAAACCATTCTACAGTTCTTTGATTCTATAATTCTATGTCTTTCTTTCTAAACCTAGAAACTGTAAATAACATTTTTTCAGAACCATACTGTTATGCACACTTTTGGAAGATTATCTTGGCTCTATTATTCTTCAGTCCATTCCCTAGGTCAAGTCAGAGCCCCCCATAAGAATCTTCACCTTAAGTCAGCAACCAGTGGGTGCAACTGAGCTGGTTGTAGCAGCTGGGAAATGCAGGCATACCCACAATGACCATATCATTGTGTGCATTGGTGTAAGCATCACTCTTGGAAATTTGCCCTATTGTGCTTACCCTCTTCCCTTACCTTTCCCAGAAAAAAAAAAGTTCACCACTTAGTGATTGTTTTACTCTTTGGAATCATTTCATTGAAGCAATGCCTAAACAAAATATAGGGGTACACAGTTAGCTAGAGACAGAATTTTCCAACAAACTCCAGCTCAGACAATGATTAGTAGAGTGGAAAGGATATTCAATCTGGCCTTGTTTTACACAGACCCTATAGGTGTTATTTATTATCAAAGTACTAAATAAGATATTAATAAAGCATTGTAGATTCAGTTCTGCAAAGTTTTGTATCCAGTAACTAATTCTTCTTTGCATGCAGGCAAACTGGGTAAGTATTTATCTCTTCTATTCAGATGAGAGGCTGAGACTTATGTTGTTAGCATTACAGAATCATAGAAATTAAAGATGGAAAAATTTTATTAGATCATCTACAGTAGTAGTTCATCATCTTGCCAATACAAGCATTTTACTATAGAACAATGACTCCTTGCCCAAAGCCGCAGAGAGAATCAGTGTCAGAGCCAGGATTAAAACTCAAGGAGTTTCTGGCTCCCTGTCCTCTACTGAGACGGCAAGAGCATTCTGCAGAAAAGCTAGATTGTCCAAACATTAACAAAAAACAGCAGGGATGATTTGATTAATTCAGATTTGTTGCTAAAAGGCCTGTAGTGTTTTTGATTAGCTCTTGGGCTCTCATCAGGCTTAGAGGGTGTGTGTGGTAAATTTCCTTTTACCAGTATGTTACCTACAAGAACCTGAAGTGATATGTATTCTTGAGAAACATGCAAATAAAACACTACTTCCAGAAAATCCCTATGAATATATAGATCAGCATCTTTGTGATAAATAGGTCAGATTTAATCCTATAAGCTCTTGAAGACAAGGGCTATATCTTCAGTATGTCCATACAGTGCCTTACTGGACACTCTGAAAAGTACTATGATGTCTATGAATAATACTAAATATTTATTCATTGGACATGAGAGTTAAATTTAGAAGTTATTTCTGGGGGGTAGATTTTTTGTTCATAAGCAACTGCACCATGAAATTCCATATGCTTAACTTGCACGGCTATTTGTGAATACCAGTTATTCTGCATCCCATACATATTTTCAATGATGAGTAGTACATGGGAGGTACTTAATATTTTTACAGTTACTGTATAGCAATTGGTATATATATTTTATAGATGCTCATGTAGCCCCTACAGAAAGAACACTTAAAAAGTCTGTATTTGCTGCACAGTTTGATTTTTCGTTTTCACACACAGGTTTCTACAATAAAAGTATTATTATCAGTACTGGAGAAACTGCCTATATTACAGATTTCAGATATATCTCATTATAAGGTCTTGTTTTCAGTAGCTAAACTTTAACTATGTGAGGAAACTTTTCATTCATATGTACCCACCTCAGATAGGATTTTCTGAGAAAATTTCTAAGAAACTTAGAAGAAAACTTGCAACTATTTTAGCGATATCTGAATCCCTGTGTTTTGTAACAGGAATAGAAAATTTGTCAAAAGGAGATCTTTCTGTTGGATGTCTGCTTTCTTTCTGTTTTGAACAAAGTTTTTAGGATATTCTGAGATGTTCTGGAAGGAGTTTTTTTTCACTTAACTTTTTCCCACTTAAAAATGAAGTTTTCCACTGGACTGATTCTGTTTACTCTTGAACACCAAGCTTTTTGCCTCTTCGGTGCTCTTTTGGTCCTTCTCCCATTGTCAGATGACTTCTCAGACACTAAAAAATGATGTTCAGTGTTGAGTTTTGCATTGCATTTTAGCAGGAATCTGAGAATGAGTGGTTACACGCTGTGGCAATGCAGAAGATAATGAGAAGTAACTCTGCATGCAGCTAAGGTTGTGCTTTCACAATCACTTGAAGATGATCTAAGTAGATGCTTCTGCCAAAAGTGGTGACCTCACCTATCCTCAGACAATGGTGGCACACTCCTGCCTCTTGACTTTGAAAATACTAATCCAGATGAAGACTACTTACTTTTCAGCTTACTTTTTCAGTTTCCTAGCACTGTATCCAAGAAGATGGTAGCACAGAAGTGGAAGGTTGCTTTTCTATGGCAGGGACAGGGAATGTTAGCTCATACAGGCAGCTGCTGGAATTATCTTTAATTAGTCCTAGAGGTCATGTCCTCCTCACCTCTCCATTGACAATATATGATCTTTAAATTCTGTCAGCAGCCTGTCAGTATAGAGATTAGTGAATAAGATATGGTTAGTAAATGTCAACCACTTTTGAACATGCTACTTGAGATATTTATGTGCTACTTAAGAATTCTTAGGGATATTCAAATAGATTTTGTTGTATGCCTGTATTTCCTTTATTGTGTTATGGACCACTTGATTTGCATATTTAAGTTGGCTGTGGAGGATGGAATTAATTTTATTTTAAATGTCTGTAATGTAACATTTGGAAACTGACCTGACCACCTAGATTAGTCACATGACAGCATATACATTGTTATATGAAATGAAGCCAATCAAAAAGCCTAACCATCTAACCTGGTAAACCCAAGGACTGGTTAGGCAAGGAGAACAAAAATATAATGTATCCTTGTGGGAGTATCCATGCTAACATTTGTGCCCATCATCTGAGTCTTACCAGTGCAACACTACCGTAACCTTCAGTTCAAACTTCCTGGATTACTTGGAGTTGTAGAGTCCGGGGTGAGGGTAATTAGACATAAAGAATAAATTCTTCATTATAAGTGCATTGGGACACTGAAACACGTTGCCCAGAGGAGCTGTGGATGCCCTACCCCTGGAAGTGTTCAAGATCATGTTGGAGTGATCTAGTGGAAGGTGTCCCTTCCGAAGACAGGGGCATGAAATTAGATCTTCTTTAAGATGCCTTCCACCCAAAAAAATTCATTGATTCTGGGAGATTGGGCCAGAGAGACTTAAATTGGCAAATTCATGATGCAGCTGGGAATAAATAGGGCTGAAGACAAGAGCAACCAGTAAGAACAATGAAAGACCAACTCACTTGCACTTCTAAACCATAGTAGTCTGTGCCATGCAGCAGGGTGTCTCAGTCCCATTCGTGACTTGTGAGTATCAGCATAGTGCAGTGTGATGGATGTTGCCATTTCCCTACTTTTCTATTTTAAAGATGTAAGTCTGGATTCAAAGTCAAGAACTTGAAAGTGAGAATTACCATTAAGTTCATCCCTAAAGGATCATCATCCATGCTACATTTTCTGTGAAAGAGAGATCTCAGGTGGGAATTTATGCTGTTCCTCTTCAAGGTTAACATATTTCCCTGAGCTTCAAGGTTACACAGGCCTATGTAAAAAAACCAAAAACCAGATATGCCTGGACAAATGATATTAGTAGACTCTCCCCACATTTTAAGTGGAGGATAAAAAAAAAACAGGCACAGACATGTCAAGTATGCTCTTGTACTGCTGCATGCAAATATCTTGAAAATATTTTACAAAATAGAAAATATTAAAAAAACTCTAAATTTTAAGATTAAATTTTCTTTGCAAAATATAAATAACTGTCTAAGACCTTTATAAGTATTTTTGTTTGTTTTTAAACTAGATCTGATAGATGCCATTATGTACAGTAGTATTGTCATGCTTTGTTTGGTGTTATGTACTGTGGACTGAGTCAGAGATATAGCTACACAGTGAAAATTAGACAGATTTTAAGTATTCATCAAATTGAGGCCAAAGCAAGTAAATTTATCATACACTTCAATTAAATTATGCTTTAAATATAAACAATAGATATGTTAACTTCAGTTGAGTAATATGTGAGAAATAAATAGCTCACTCTCCAGCTGGGCATTTACAGCCTTTGGCAGGTAACTAACAGTAATTTCAGAGAGATTTAAGTGGTCAGGTTAAGTGCTATGCATGGGAGCACGAAGCATGAGAAGAGCTTCAGCATATGAGAACAAGGGATGATCCCAATGAAAAGCACATATGTGCATTTCACATCCTGTGAATTCTCTGGCTCTAGTTGGAGATCATGCCATTGTTTCTAAATAGCTCTGATATTCCCCCCTGTGTCAGTGCAAAGCATTGTTAAAATTTAATACTACTTCTGTGCTGTTCAGTTTTTTAGTTTTCTTGGCACACTCCTCTGAGGAAGAGGAATGCTCAGGGCTAAAAATGAATAACTTAATTGCTGGGCCAAATTCTGAGTCCCTCAACTGAGCAGAACTCCCACTAATTTGAGAGGAACTTTTGTTCAATTGACTGCATAGCTTGAATCATTGTCCCATGTTAACCTTTGGTAGTTTAGTTAGTCTCATTGCAAGATACATAGGGAAAACATCTTAATCCTGAGGAGCTGGGTTTAAAAATGTGTCTCTAAAAACCCTCTTCTAATACAGCTTTTATGTTCTAGCTTCACTTTGATTTCATATTCTCAGCTGCTGGTGATGCTGGCTACTTCTATACTAGCAGATGCTTTGATTTTGAGTTATCCTGCTGCATCCTGGGAAAGCAAGAGTAAAATTTTGGACTGTTTTTCAGTAAAACAATATCTATTGGAAATTACTCGCATGTTCTTGCAAGATGATTGCTTTAGCTAATCCAGCTAACTGCCTCAAATTCACTGAAATTTCAGATGAGCAAGGAAACTTCATTGTGTTGCATTCAAGGATTGTTGCATTTCACAAATGGATAAAACCGGGGGTTCTACTTCCTCTTCAGTTAGCAATATGTTCTGTAATATTTCTGGAGGAAAGAAATAGAGCTGCAAGAAATATGGCATAAAAGGCTGTTTTTTAAGGCTTCTAGTCTGGCTGCATGCTTGGTTGCTTAGTTCTCAAAGTAAAAGCACCTTATGTGAGAACAATTATTAACATTTTTATTGTTTAAAGGAGAAAACCAGACAGCTTCTTGACAGCTGTCAGATTTTGTGACAATAAGGGCAAGACTTTCAGAAGTCCTCCAATTTACTTTACACTATGTATTTTCAAGTCAGAAGGGAAAGTAGCATTACCTTTCATGGAATTTAGATCAGAATGAAAAAAAAAATTAGAAATTTCAGAGAAATGGAAAATTTCAGCTTGAATTCTTATCTGTTGGTTTCATGTATTGACACTTATGGGAATATTTCCATTCTGTTTTTCGTGTCTTATGACTGAGGTTATCACAATCTTATTCTAAATCTTGTCTTAATAACCTTAGTGTTAAGCCTCTTCTGATGGATTTAGGGAAAACAGTTTAAGACATTTGTTTTTCATTCAATGACTTAAAGTGGTGAATGACTTCACCACAACACTTGTGACTTATTTGTTTTTATCTTGATAATCCAAAACATGCACCTTATTTTTGTTCTCCATTTGTCAGGCTTCAATTTTCAGTTGTTTGTTCTTGATATTTATCTTCTTTAATTAGAAAAAAACCCCAAAAAACTACAAAACTACTACCAAAACTATTCTTATTTAATCACTAATTAGCTATTATCAGGTCATCTAGTTATCCTTGGACAAATTGAGTAGACTGAGCTGTTTTGTTCTGTCATTCTATGACTAATTTTCCATGCTATGATTCATTCTTACTTTGCTTTCCTGAGCCTCGGACAAATTTTTAACATCTTTATTTTAAGTCTGGGCATCAAGAATTACACCTACTATTCTAGCAGTGGCCTCACTGGTGAGAATCACACGTAAAAATCCCTACAAAATGCATTATTCAAATTCTATTGCCATAGGGGCCAGATAGTACCTAGCTACCATGATAGATATAAAAGCTGTAATAACATTCCATCCCAACCTTTTCTTTGATTTTGGTTCCTGTGGTTCTATGCACTCACCATGGCCATTTAGCTCTGAATTTTGGTTGTTCCAAAACTGTAAAGTGAAACTCATCTCAGCCCACAGTTCTTCCCTTTCTGCCCCCTGAATTTTGTGCTGAAACTATGCAAAAATGTGCATTTTTGTTATTTTTATTTAAACAGCAAAAATAGTTTGGCTCAACTGTGCTGAAAACTGGGTCATGGCTTGTTCAAAATATTTGCAGCCCTTTCAAGGAACATTGGTTGTACTTAAGGCTTGTGAGGACTTCTGAAATCAACAGTTTTAGGTGGCAGGTGAGAACAGTGTCCTGAGTTAAATGAATTTGCTTTTTAATGTTTCAGAATATGCTCTCGTAAGGTAACTCCTGTTCATTCATTTTCTTCCAGTGAGTTAGTGATTGAAGTTAAAAGTTAAAATATTTTTGTGTTCAGAAGGTAAGTGTCACATTGAATTTAAATTAAGTTTACTGCATACGAAAATCTCTCCATAAGGAATTAAACTCAGGTCTGTTTTCCAATAATACCTGTTGCCTCTGATTTCATGAAAACACTGCCTTGTACAAGGTAGGCTCAGCATGGTTGGGCTGGGGGCTCACAACAAAGTCACATTTGTTCAATAAGGCATCATGCACCAGCAGAGCAACAATTACAGCATGGAGATCTCCTCAGCTCAAAACAAATATAAGGTCATCCAACAAGAATGTTCGGGCACAGGTTGAATTACAGAAGCTTTTTTAAGTCTTAGTAGCTGACTTTGTGTGTCCACTTAGGCAGTCAGTCATAAATTAATAAAACTGAGCTTAAGTCTCAAGGAAAAAGTAGGAGAAAGGTTATATTGCCTTGCATGTGAAGGAGGCTAGCTAACAAGTCTAACATAAAATGTGATAGAATTTCAGTTGGTATATGCTAACTTGATTGTCTAGATGACAGTAATGCAGATTGCTCTTTAAAAGTTTATCTATTGTGGTGTGTGTTTAATACTACAAAACTTCTGGTAAATGAACTGGAACTCATAGATTTTAACAAGGACTACAAAACTTTTTGGCAAAATAGACTGGATTTTCAGCAAATATGGAGCAAACTTTTCTTTGGAGTAAAGTGTAAAGTCTGCCTATTTCAGCTTTTTTTTTTGCTTTTGATTTGATGCAAACCTATAGGCCTAAATGAAAAAAAAACACAAAACCACAAACCCTATTCTTCAGCAACAGTTCAGTCTAGCTCTGAAAGCTGAATTAGTCTGGATTTATGGGAAGAGTAGGTCTCATACTTTATCTCTAAATGCGAATGAGAGAATTACATCAGCTTTGTATTTCCTTCATTTTCACTCTGAGCATGGGTGAGAGAACACCAGCTAAAATAAAATTTTCACTTCATTTATGTTATTTTAATAAATAGATGGCAGCATGTTTAGAAGAATTCAGTTTGTTCAAAGAGTGAGGAAATCATACCTTAGGCATGTGCTTTGAGATGGCAGTAATCACCACAACTTCAGATTAGCACTGAGAGATTTTAAAAAGTATCTTTCATTTATTAAATCTTTATGCCATGTCTTGAAATTGAAATACAAAGTACAACCCAAGAAGTATGGAGCTATTCAGCATGACTGTTGCAAAAAAGGCATGGAATCACAGGTTGCTGAATTTTTCACATGAACAAACACAGAATTAAAACTCAGCAAGTTTTGAAAATCATTGCAAATTCTAGACCCATTCCAGCTCTTTAAAATACTTGGGAAACCGTAAAGTAACTCAAGGTGTGAATGTTTGGAAAGCATGTATCAATACCTGAGTGAACTTTGGGGACCAGACACCACATGACTCTGCTGTGATGAAGTCCCTGATGTGCCCCTGTGCAATGCAGTGGAGGGACTGAAGGGATTTGTATCTACTGGACCCAAACCAGTGTAGAACATGAAATCAAAGTCCTGTGTATATTGTTTTTGTTACATTATTAAGAGTGTGGAAAAATTACAAGTCACTTGAGTTAACAATACTTAGCAAAACCTTGAGTAGAAGCCCTTAAGTCAGCATAAAGGTACATTTTTCCACATAACTGCCCCTCAGAATATAATACATCTTGAAGACAAACTAATGAAGTATGGCATATTTGCAGGGATGCAGGAATTACTCATAATATTTACTAGAATGATTTAAATCTTGGCCAAGATCCAGTTAGTAAAAACACAGAATATTTTTAAACTTGTGATAGCAAACATACAAGACCTTTGGGTGCTCCAGAAAGCAGTCATTCTTCGCTTTAGTGAGTATAAGACATAGTTATAGCTAAGTAAAACATATGCATGAGTTCCTCTGTTTCTTTTTCTTTACACCTTCAACTCAGACTGATACAAGTCATATTTTTATTGGGTATCAGTCAAAAGTCTCCAACTCACTTTTGCCAGTAATTTTCTACTACAAGTTGCTTCTTGAGCTTGTATCTTAACCTTGTTGCTTTTCTTCTTAAGTGTCCTTTCTTGTCACATTCATCAGATGATCACATATTTTCCACTAGAGATTCATTGCTAATTATCAATCCAATCAATCTTCTTTCTTCAGCAGATGCAGATATCAGTCACCACGATCACTCAGTTCAGAGCTATGTATCTGACACAACTTTGTCCACCACTCCTATGAGTCCCAGCAGACATCTCCAAAAGAAATTACCAGTCTGAAGTCCAGAAACATGGATCACAAAGTTAATCTGGTAAAGGGATGTATATTAATAACATTTAATGAAGAAGTTTATTTGTCACATAGTCTTCCACTCCATGAGAAGGCCTTGTCAGCTCTAATGTAACAAGCAAACCCTGCCCAGCACAGATAAATACCAAATTCTGGGCCTTGTAAGCCAATACCATCATGCTCCAGGTAGCTCTCTTCATATCTGCTATAATACCTAAACAAAATGGGGTGAGTTGAGGACAGAGTTGCAACCCTAACTCTGAATTTCCTGGCTTTTGTGGGCTTAAGTCATTCCCTTAATGTTATTTGAAAGTATTTTTTTGTGGTTTAATATATACTATAACTTTTTCTTTTGTGACAACTGGATTTATACTGGCTTCATCCCTAATACCACTGGAAACTGGAAGCAGGTCACAGTGTGAGCGTGTCTTCCAAATATTTTAAACAGAAAGTCACCATTCGGCACTCATCGCTCTTGTTCTCCAATAAAAGTTCAGTGTTCCACTTCAATTAGAATGATACCTCTTATGTCAATACCACATCCAACTTGTAGACTATTTGTCCTACTGAATGTTGAAGGTGAACAAATGAACAAAAATCTCCTTGTACTTTTCTTCTTTCTGTTTTACTCAGATGAATAGACGTGTGTTTAGTAAAAAAATATATATTTTTTTTTTTCACCAGAAATCCTTTTCTTGTCTTTAAATTTGATTTTCCCTGGTTCATTCCATAATTATTCTAGGGTCAAATATTTTTATGCTACAGGCTGCACTCACATTGACCAAAATCTGCCTATCTCACCAGTAAGTACTATTTAATATCTTCATATTAAAGCCATAGTCCTTGGTTGTCTGAGTAACGTTACACCACACAACAAAATAAGTCCATGTGTAGTTGTTGATGTGAAGTCCTGCCTCCCAATGACTTCTCAGGTCACAGAGTTGGAGTGTATTGCTGGAAGTCAAATCACTTTCATCAGAATGCTCTTCCTCCCCCATTAATTAACAAGCGTTAATTAAAAGAAAAATCCTTGTCCCACCAAGGAGTCTGTGTAGCACTGACTGCCTGCAGAATAAAATATGTACAAACCCACATTCTTCTTCCTTGAGAAGGAAGCTAAAGGATCTTATCCTGCATTTATAGAACCCAGAGTAATGAGAAACAAAGGAATGGAGAAACCTGTGGTAGAAAATGAGTGAGGGGATCAGTGGAAGGAAAATCTTATCTTGTAAAAGATAAGATCTTGAAGAATCCACGGGTACTGCTTGTGTCCCTATACAAGCAAACAGAAAGGTCCAAACCCAAGGTTTACCTCATCATCATGCTATACACTTTCTTCTGAGGGAGTGATCCTAAGGTCCCTTCAATATAACATGAGTGGGGGCTGTCACTGAATCAGCAGTCTCACCCTGCCCAGCCTTCTGACAGTATGTTCTTGTCATTTTTCTTTAGCACTGAATGAACAGAATCATTCTCATTCATACACCATTCATTCATATAACCTCAGAGAAAAGCTGGATAAGAGGAAGAATTCCATAGACAAGGACGTCAGAAAATATCTTGAACAGCTGATCTGCTCCCTGTCCAACCAGAAAACTTTACTGACATCACTTTTGTAATTCCAAAGCTTTTGTTCTATACCCAGAAAGTCAGCACACACTGACTTATTTTTGGACAGACAACGGTTGCTTGTAATTTGCTTGGTTCCTTGTAGTGTCATAAAGGTGTAATTCAGCATTTCAAAGCAGTTTGAGAAGCAATTTTAGAACCTGTGATTTTCAGTCCTTTGTACCTTTGTTTTGCTGGGAGAATACCATTAAGCTTGTTTACTACTTCATGCAAAAAATTGATAGGAAATAATGCAATGGTGAGCACTGTGATGAGTATATAATTTGAGGATGTGTTAGAATTTTTGTCTTTTAAGGGTATCTGCCATTATTTTTTAATCTTATAAATTGAATAATTAAGCAACAATCATAACTGTCACTTCCATCAGACTGCATCATCATTGCTTCTATAAACAGAAGGTCAGATTTTCTCCCACTTCAAGAAGCTGAGAAGCTGAAACAGTATTAGCTTTATGCAGAATGATCAAAATTAAGTTCTAGAAGACATTACCTCTGCCAGCCACTGTCTAAAAGGGATTGCTCAGACAACTGTGCAAGGCCTATATTTGCAGGAGAAATCCCTTTTACACAGATTTGTGTCTTGGTTCAAGCCTGTCAAATTTCATTAAGGAACACTTAAGAAAGCTTCATTTTTGCAGCTGTCTTAATAATTTCCTTCATTAAACTAAACCTGTATAAACCCTCCCTTTGCTGTCTGATGTAGTTTTCACTTTAAAGAACATCTTTAATAAGGAGGAGAAACAATACCTTTTTGGTATTTTGGCATTTGGCAGATTAAGTGTTAATTTTTTTGCCATCTTATTGGACCTTGAACAGGTGAGTTTTTCTCACCTGTTGTAAGATTCACACACTTACCCCTTATATCACTAGTACTTTTCTGAGAATGCAAAGAAGTTGAGCTGTTTTGGGTTTTTTTGTATGGGGACATTTTAAATACATTTGGAGATTGTCACAGTGAACCACATGGCCTATTTCTTCCACATTCCTTCCTTTTGGTGGCTAGCAAAACAGTGCACAGGGCTCTTGAAATCCCAGGCTGAAGAAGTATTTTTCTAGTAATTGGTGTAAGAGCCATTAAACTTAAGTTTTACATCTGTATTGTTTTCCAGAAACAACAAAATTCACAAGACTGTGAATTTGTCAAAAGTAGGGCAACGTTCTGGTAAAGAGGACATCTTCCCAGTTTTTCAAAGTTAAAAAAACCTCATCAGAGTGACAGTGGTGATATTGTGGCAGTTGAATGATAGTAAGGTCATTGTCTTGCTATGGCAGATCATGCCTTTTTTCATCTTGTTTCAATTCTTTTGGGCTGGTCTCTTAAGTAGCAGAAAGAATTTGTTTGCTCCCTCAAAATACAGTACAGTACAGAGGAATGTGTGTGTCTATGTATGGACACACATAAGTGCACAAAACCACAGAGTTTAGTTTTAATTTACTTTAAAATGCGTAAGTGTATTTGGGAGATGGAAACTACAAAAATTCATAATAATACTGAATGTAGTCCAGGAACCTTGTAAGATTTGAGAATAGAAAGTGGTTTTCCAATCTTTCATGTATGGAAATACCAGATGAGTCAATGGGTGTCTCTAAGCTAGGAGCTTCCCGAGCGTCTCTCTATGTCAGCAGCATCGCCTTGTAACTTCTTTTTAAAGGCCACCCAGTGTCCACAGCCACCTCTGATTTAACTGGAGGCTTTGGTGCTCAGAGCCCCTGAAACTGGGCTTGTGGCTGCCATGGTGCTTCTGGAAAGGCAGTCACACAAAAACAGTTTAGAGAAATTAACATCTGAGTTAATGTAAGATTTGCTAAACGTGACAATTCCTGGTAAAAAAATTACATTAGAGAGTTCAAAACAAACAAATCTCCCTCCCCCCACCCCCCCGGAAAACCCTCTAACAAAATAAAAC
>VXBI01010999.1:1111535-1168067 GCA_013397375.1 Toxostoma redivivum
GGAAAACCCTCAAAAAAAAAAAAACAAAAAAAAAAAAAAAGAAAAAAAGAAAAAAAAAACAACATAGGAAAGAAAACCTGACTTAATCATCGTGAAATAACACTGTGCATTTAAAATGCTTTTGACCACAAACTGTTTGGAGCAACTAGCTGCAATTTATTAAATTTCAGCTCGCAGGGATTTCACTTTTTCCTCAACCTTTTCTGGTATATTATGTAAGTATTTTTAGGAAATTCACAGTTCTTACTGAGTGTTAAAGAAATACCTGACTTTATAAGGAGAAACCAATTAATATCCATAGCTTCTAAGGTAGACTTTGGAAACTAGAGAGATTTTTCACTATTGATTGATGGACATATTCTATATTAAATTTTTTTTTCCTTCTGGGACTTATTTCATTTTAACTTAAGGGTAAAATCCAGCCTGATTTATGCAAGTGTCATTAGACAGAATGCTGGAATTTTTATTACATTTCTTTCTTTGGGATGAATAAAGTAAGCAGAAATTGCCTTAGAGAGTGTGTCTATCTAGAAAAAGATTTTTTTTCAATATCTAGCTTATATGGGAGAGATTTTTACATATAATAATTCATGAAGGATGAAGGTATAAGTAACATAGGCATTATTTAAATGCTATATAGGTATTTATAATTACAGTAATTCTTTATCCACATAGACCTTTCAGGAGTTTCAAGGAGAACTGAAACCTGTTCATCTCAATGTCATGAAAATAATTATTTTTGCAAATGAATGAAAAAAGCAGGCGATGTTGTTTGAGTAATCTGTTTTGGAAGTCAGGAAGCAATGAAATCTAATGACTAAATCCTTCTTTCATAGATTTTCAGAGGCAGTCCATTATCAGCTATTCTACTTTTGTAGGGTTTATTAAATATTTTATGGAGAAGTCCTATTTCACATGGTATCAGGCTCTGTTATGATGGTGGTTCTTGTATCTAGGAATAGATGTGCTTAATGACTAGAAGTGCTCTATAATGCTTCTTGGAAGCTTATTAAAGGCAATTAGTGCTTGCTTTGGAGCTGTGATGTTTTTTTAGCATCCTTCCTTTCCCACCGTTCTTTTTTTTTTTTTTTTTGGCTATGCCAGATATAAATAGCTGAATGATTTGTGACATGAAATTTATGAATTAATTTTTATCAAAGTTGCCATAAAAACAATTTTGACTGCAGTGAGAAGAGGCAGGATGTGGGGGAGAAAACTGAGCCTTTCCTTACATGGAAGAAATAGTGGCCTTCAGGTAACATGTTAGGTGACAGGATCAGAGAGAGAGAAACAAAGTGCTTGGTGAACCAAATATCAATACTCCAGTACATGTGTCAAGGAACAGGAGGAAGAACTTGGGGACTCTGATTTTGGTACCTGATTCAGAAAAAAACCATTTTCAGTTTGGTCCTTGTAAGTAGCTGATGGAAGAATTAAAAGAAAATGTAAATGTTGGGGGGAAAAAATCTACCTACCTACCTATTTTGCCAGAAGAATACTGTTGGATTTGGTTTCCATTTCATGCAAAAATTGATAGGATATAATTTGCAATGATGGGCACTATGCTGAGTATGTAATTTGGGGATGGGTTAGAATTTGCCTCTTTTAAGGCTATCTGCAATTAATGTTTGATAAATTGGGTAATTAAGCAATAATCATCACTGTCACATAAACAGAAGGCTGGAATTTCCCTCGCTTCAAGAAGCTGAGAAGCTGAAAATGTGTTAGCCTTATGGAGAATCTTCAAAAGTCATCTGTAACATGCCTTCCACTTGAAAACAAAGGAAATACATTCTTGAGTGAAGAATAAATAAGTAACTCAGTGCTTACATAAAACTTTCTCGATTTCAGGGGAGATACTCTGCATAACAGAGTGAATGAACCTTAACCCTTCAGCCTTCCCATTTGCTTTTCTGGGGAAAATTCAGACAGAGGTAAGTATGTCCAATACAGAGTCTGTGAAAAATCATGAATTAACACCCTACACAGCATTCGAAATTCAGATTTTCTAGGCAAAAACTTAAGTGTATACTATAATAAATTAGCAATTATAATTTGATGTATTGATAAAGTAATTTTACTAAAATTCTTTTAGTAATAAAGCTATTCTAGAATAAGGGTTTGTCTTGTAGTTCATGGAACTTTATATACTGAAGAATGAAGCAAAAGTAATTGCTTTGTATTTATTTGAAAGCAGGACTTTTGAAGAGCATCATACTAATTCGGTAAAGCTTAGCAAATATATCTGAGATTTCCAGGAACTATCTTCCTACATAAAAATGGTGGTAAAGGAACATTTTCTACTGGTACTAAGGTTACTGGGGAAAGTTCATGGACTCGGGGAAGTTTTTGGGGTGATTAACCTCAGGTGACAAGGCTGATCCACAGTATTTTTACTCTGAGAAATAACTCATGCTGATCTGGTTAAAGAGGTCCAGCAGATCATGTTAATGAAACTGTCTGTACCAACACTTGTGGATGCAATACTGTATATTCCAGTATAGAACAAGGCTCTGTATTAAACAAAGAGAGAAGTGGAAAGGCCTGAATTTAAAAAGGCTCTCTGATACTTATTTCTGGTTTCCCCATGTAGAAGATGATTGTCTGCTGGATAAACTAGATCTGCACAGAAGATCTTCATTTTTTCATGAATTGTTGTCTCTGAAGCTTTTATTGTTCTGTATAGATGATTAACACACTTACAGATGACTGCACTTACTAGTCCTGATGTTGCCCCAGGGAGAACATGGGTAAAAGTTCCTCCATGAAGTCAGTCTTGCATAGATCATCTCAAAGACCCACTGGCTATATCTCCTCCTAGATGCAGGGAAAATAAATGTCTTATTATCGAAATAGTATGTCATTTCAAGGTTTTAAGACTTAACTAGGACCACAGAAAGAGACACAATGGATTAGGAGAGCAATAAACACAGAAACTGTAACAGAGACCCTCTGGGACACACCAGACTGTGAGAGTTTTGTGAAAAGGGAAGATAAAAGAAAGGTTAGCTAGGTCTTCGGTGTGCTGAATGTCTCTCACTTTTTTTTTTTTTATAGAACAGTATAACTGAACCATGCTTAATTTAAAATTTTACTTTATGGTTGACCTTTTCCAGCTTAATGACACAGTTTCAGTGGTAGGACACAGGAGACATGCCAGTGACAGCGACTAAATAAAAAGAAAACCATTAGGAGAAACCATGTATATTGTTGCCTAGCAGAGAACCAAAACATTGTTTTCCAGAAAGCCATATGAATTTGTTTTATAGGTGTTAAAAAGGGCATTGGACAACAGTAGAAAAGAAATGGAGGAGAGAGCTGGGTTGTAGTAGTTGTCATTTGGATAGTGATCATACTTATTATAATACCTCCATTTGATTTTTAGATGAAAATAAACATTGAATTTCCAAAATAGTGCCAGGCTTAAATAGTTAAATACACACT
Source organism: Toxostoma redivivum (assembly GCA_013397375.1). NCBI lineage: Eukaryota > Metazoa > Chordata > Aves > Passeriformes > Mimidae > Toxostoma > Toxostoma redivivum. The sequence goes on from VXBI01010999.1 coordinate 1,114,980, forward strand.
CCAAGTAGATATTTTAAAATGTGCTTCACTTTACTGACTTCAATTACTGTCTCTCTCTACCTATTTCCAGATGTTATCTCAAATCTGATATGGAAAAATGAAAACTTAATCTTTCCCCTGTTAATCCCTTTTGCCTTCTTTCTAATCTGTATGAATAATGCTAATCTGTTTGCTCAGTCCCAGAACCCAGGCGTAACCTTTGGGTTGGGCTTGAGTCCAGACCTTCACATCCAGGCTCTGCATGTGTCTTTGCTATCTGAGACCTCTGTTCTGGGCTGAGATAAATCTGTCTCTAAACATACCAGTTTATATACCTGTCTTAGTAAATTTGAATTTTTCAGGAAATGCACCAAATGATGTTATAGTTTTGATTTGCCAATTTAAATATACTTATTTTTCTGTTGTGAGACAGAACCAGGAGCAAAAGCAAGGCAGGCTTAAAACTTAAAAGGGTATAAAAAGAAATTTAATAGCTACACAAAGGAAAAAAAATAGTAAATACAGAATAAGATCTTCAGACTACTCCCTCTTTCCATTCCTTCTTAACAACAACCTACAAAGACACTTCAGTCAGTTCCCCACTTAAATAATTTTATTCACTTTACTTCAGAGAGAGGAGCTTCCTCTTGTTTGGCTATAGGGATTTCTTCTCCAAGGAAGGAAACTGTTTTCTTTTGATTTTACTTTCACGAATAGCAGCCGTCCGGGAACCTGCAGTTGTGGCATTCTTTTTAACTTTACAGCCTTCCCAGAGCTGTGCTTGTGGGCCATGTCAAACTCCTGGGGTATTACTTTTAAGAATGAGCTGTTCCAAAGTAATAGTTTTCTTTATCTCTTTTCTCTCTGTTCATGCTTTAGCTTTAGAAAACCAAGATCCCCTTCTTTCCTTGGAGCAAAAAATTCTTAACACAGGTGCTTCTGGTTAAATGATTTATTACCATGGATCACTCCAACCGCCCATGTTTTAGTCTACAGTTTATAGGAATATTCAGTACAGTACAGTCCACCTTACAACTTATAAAAAGATTTTCAGCCATCTTCACAACATCTCCTCATCCTCATCTCATCTAAAAAACTTAGCTTTTGCTTCACTGATTTTGAATATTTTCTGTTTTTTCTTTTTATTCAAAGGAAAGCTGGAGGTCTGTAAGTCTTATTTAAGCACTAAAGAGTTACAAGTTTCACACAGAAACTGCAGGGGCTGGGCCAGGCCCAGGCTGCCCAGGCCGTGCTGGGTGAGGGGCGGCTGAGATCTCGATCCGCCTTTCTGGGCTCAGCTGCAGCCCCCACTGCCCATGGCCACCCCTGCTTGCAGACAGGGCCCGGCTGCCTCCCCCCCAGGCTGCGCAGGCTCGGCCCCTCCAAAGCTGCTCCGAGCCAGCAGCAAGGGCCGGGCCCCCAGAGCCACGGGCCCACGGGGGAGGAAGCAGGGCTAAGGTTTATCAAGGAGCCTTTCCTCCCCCGGCCATCGGGTGCCCTGCTTTGCAGACGGGGCCCAGCGGCCTCCCGAGCCACCCCTGCATGGGAGGCAGCTCGGCTCGCTGTTACCTGCTCAGCCACTGGAAATAAAAGAGACCTTTTACCCGGGTTACCTCCTTCAAAATGTGTTTTCACGGAGCAAACTAACTTTCTCCAATTGGTTTCTCAGGCTGTCAATAACCAAACCAGCCTTTAATTGGTCCCACCAACTCACAGAGGAAGTTTTCATAGAGCAAAACTTTTTTTGACTCTGTCTTTCTCCAGGTGTAACTAATACAATACCCTAACTATATATAGACAGCAAAAGCAAGTAGTTTAGATCAGATAAATTTTTAGCAGGCCACTGTTGGATAAAGCAAATCCCTAGATGAGATGATGTGGACCTGGATCAAGGATTTAAGAACATGTAAGAATAGAAAAGGTAGAATATGAAAGATGATCTGGAGAAGGAACTTTAAGGCATAGCATCATTTTGAGACGTCTAGGCAAAAAGGTTGTTTTTATTCTGTCTGGAGTTAATAAAAGCTGCTTCTTTATTTTTTAATTTTTTTTAAAATTTCTGAAGAAAGGCAGATCCCTTTCATCCCAGATGATTTTTGTTCTCTTCAAAACAAGAATTAAGATACATGTGCTGGAAGAATATTACTGAAGTCACCCAAAGTGTAAGTATTCAAAAAACAATGACCCTTGAAGATGGCGTTGAAAAGCACCATTTTTACACCAGACAAGGAACAGGTGCAGTAAATTAAACCTGAGCCAAAGCATTCTGTCAACTTTTGCTAGGGGAGGCAGTGAGCTGATTGTGACAGCTGATATTTTCTTCAGTCTCTGAAGCCTTGAAGCTTTAAGAGTAGGCTACCACCTGGGAAGGTTATGCTGGCTTCATGGCCTAGAATGCAGGCTGATTTTCCTATGATTTGGAGAATCATTTTGAATTAATTATGTTAAGCACCAGAACAATTCTTTCCTTTTCTTGACACTTGAAGTGAATGACGTGTCAAGGTAAATGCTTAATTTTCTAAATCTGAAGTCATTTGGCGTATAAGCTGCATGGATTTTTGCTTGTTTCTTGTCTATGGCATACAAAGTCTAAACATGTGTTTGATCAATGGAGGGGAGGAAGGCCTCTAATTTGCTCCTGTTTTGTATTTCAAATGTGAAAAAAGTGGGGCTTTTAATAAATAAATCTTTCTTTTTTTGTTTGTTTCTTTGGGTTAGGATTTTTTTGTTTGTTTGTTTGTTTTTAGTTATAAACATGGAAACTTATTTTAAAGCAAAAAGTAATTTAATTTTTTTTTGCTTATATGGACTCCAATTACAACCAAAACTGACTTTTATTTATTTGAAGAGGGATGTGAATGTCCATAAAATAGGTATTTAGATTACCTGAATGAGTACCATTTCTTCAGGCAGACAAGGCACATAGATTCATTCCATATTTCCAGACATTTCTACTTCTCTGGCAATTTGAAATGCAAAATTCTTACCTGCCTCTTTCTCGCCTTCATCACACATCAAAAGCCCAACAAGCACTATACGAAATCTATTTTTGTTTTCTTTTTGAATGATTATTCAAGTAAGTTGTGTTGTCCAGATATCCAAAATCTCTGTCGTATTCGCTGTGAAAGATAACTCAATTTTAGGAAGGCTGAAGGTAATAGATTTAATAGATGGGCATTACTTAAGTAAAATTGCCACCTAAGTGAAATGGGAAAACATCACATGAAAACCAAACAAAAATGTCTCGTTAAAAGATGCCTTAAGCCCAAATGAAATAAGAATATCATGGAGTCTAGTTAAAAATTGAGGTGAAAAATTGGAAGAAATTTGCAGGAAACTTTTCCATTTTGTTTTACAGAAAATGAATGGATATGTTCCCATTCCTGTGGAAAATTTTGGAGGTACCTCACATAATTTATAATTGATTTTCCACTAAACTGTTGAAGAATCATTTTTGCTTCTGTTGCTAAAGTGCAGCACCAGCAAAAAAACCTGCAGAACATCTTGGCAAATTCTTCCGAAATTACCTCTACCTCAAAAACCTGAAAGTATGATTTTTTTTTTTGTTTGCTTTTAGGGCTTTTTGTTTTTTTTTTTTTGGGATTTGAAAAAGAAAATACTGTAAACATGTGGAATACATTAGTTCCATAATGTATTTCTATTCAGTAGGGTCATAGTACTGTAGTACATTTTAGCTCAAGTTTTTAAATTACACTTTCAAGTAAATTTTATAGTTTTTAGATTTGAAATTTAGTAATTCCTTTTTAGAGTGCTTGGATCTAATCTATGACTTAAAAGTCATACTTGAACAAGTGTCAAACCTGCACTTGGTTTGCTCTTTCCTGGATTTCCAAGAGTCTGGGTATTAGGAGTTTTAAATAATGATCTCTTGAGTTTTATTACTGTATAATGAGTCTCTCAGTTTTGAGTTGCTGCTGAATTTTCTATAGTGACAAAAATGCTTTATTATCTGTAGAGTAACTTAAAGAACTCAGAAATTTCATTTAGTGTGTGCGAACTTTGCCCTGAACTTGAGTGCAATACAAAGAGCCATTAGAATCAACCTTAATTGAGAAGTTCACTAGAAATCAAGGAAAAGTTTATCCCTTCACCTGAAGTACAGCTTTTTCTGCACTGTTTTGGTGTCTCCTATTTGACACAGACAGAATGAGATGTACATTTTTACTGCTCATTATTGAGTCATGCTGCAGAGGACAAAATCTTCAGGTAAAAGTAAAGGTTCTTTGGAATTAAATACACATTTTACTGCTGATTTCAGGGAGATTAGCATTTTGCCCTTAGTTTCCATAAAAATGAACCTGGAATCATTCCCTATTATCATGGTTTAACCCCAGCCAGCTGCCAAGCCCTGCACAGCCCCCTGCTCATTCCCCCACCAGTGGGATCAGGGAGAGACTTGGAAGGGTGAAAGCTGGAAAAGTTGTGGGTGGAGATATAGACAGTTTAACAGGGAAAGCAAAATCTGTGCACACAAGCAAAGTAAAGAATTAAGTCATCTTTCTTACGGGCAGGCAGGAGTTGAGCCATCTCCAGGAGAGCAGGGTCCCATCACACGTGATGGTGACTTGAGAAGACAAATGCCATCACTCCAAACATCCCCCTTCCCTCCCTCTTCCCTCCACTTTACACACTGAGCATGATGTCACACGGTCTGGAATATTCCTTTGGTCAGTTTGGATCACTGCACTGGCTTTGTCTCCTCCCAACCTCCCATGCACCCCCAAGTTCCTCACCAGCCAGGCACTGCAAAAAGCAGCAAAGGCCTTGGCTCTGTGTAAGCCCTGCTCAGCAATAACAAAAACATCTCTACACTATCAAGCCAGTGTTCACCACAAAACCAAAATGCCACTGTGAAAAAAAATAACTCTACTCCAGTCAAAACCAGCACACCAATGCACTACATCAATTTTCCAATCCTGTCTTCATATCATCTTTTGCAAAATTACTTACACAGTAGATTGTAAAGACAGCTAAATATAAGGGTTTCACTCATTCTCTCAAGCAAGAGACATTAAGCTACCTTTCATTTCCTAGAGCCCTCGAGAATATATTTTAGTTTAGCTGTGGTATTAGTTCTGGTCCTATCACTGATACAAGAGTGTGTAAGGTTAGTTTCACTGCCAGTACTCTCATCAATACATTTCACTTGACACTTGTGAGATATACAGAGACTGTTTGAAAAATATTTCTGCCAATATTTTCTGTTGCTGCAGAACCATCATATAGCTTGAAAAATGCTGCCTAGGAGACAGGTGCATACATTTGTTTCCCATTTCTTAACAGCTAATGTTAGATCATGCATATTATGTTTCTAAAACCTAGCTTTAATCAAGCTTGTTTTTAAAATGCCCATTTTTATCTGTGTCTGGATATACAGCCAAGACTGGATATCATCAAGTTTTTTGACTTGAAAACCTTCAAATAAATGCTGGAATATTAACTGCAAATTCTGAACTGAAATACCATTTACCTGACAATATCATTACCACATGGGGTTCAAGCCAGTCTTGACTACTTTCTACATGTGTTTTATGCCTTCAAATTATAACCAATTCTGCACTTCAAGGAGAATATTTCTAGTTTAAATATATTTTATATTTAATAAATTGATTCCTGTCTTTGAATTGATTATTCAGTGACTTATACTGGAAATAAAAATCAAACAAAAAATCCTACTTGATCTTTGACATATACATTGCAAGGGGAAAAACCCCTAAATTCTATCTGTTGTTTTTTGTGGTTTTTTTTTTTTTTTTTTTGGATGATTTATCATTTCTTAAGCTCTAAACACCCATTTATACAATTCAGAACAAATGAGCTTCACCTTATTTAAGGTAATACCTACCTTTATGATACTAAAGCAAAAGTATGAAATCTGATTTCAGATTAGCAATCTACTATTGTATTGTTTCAGGTTTCAAAATAATTGTCATGATCTCTCTGAAATCTGGATTAATGACTCTAGGCTTCTTTGCTCAGATTTTTTTGCTGTGGTGGACTTTGGCTGTAAAGCTTCTCATGCTGGTATTTATAAGTACAACATTACTTTATTTCCTGAAATGACATTAGAAGATTTTTTGATTTATGTGACTAATTTGTAATTATTTAGGATGCTAATTCTATTTCATTAAATTTGCTGAGCCAACAGACTTGATGGGTACCACAAAAATGAGTCCTTTTTATTTATTAATTGTTTAATTTGGTAATAATAGAATGCTACTTCATGATTAAATTGATCTGTAAGCTCACAAAGACAAAGCTGTCAAGGAAATCAGTGGAAAAAGAACTCTTATTCTTTTCTCCTCTATTTAAAAAAGAAATTATATCCATTTTCATGCTAACATATCCCAAGGGAAAATTACTGTGTAACTTCTCTCTCTCAAGGAAAGCTCTTCAGTTAGTTAAAAAATAATGGCCAAAATTTACTCCATAGATCCTAAAGATTACTTCAATGCAAGGAAAAATAAGAGGACGCAACTACCTTTTTATCAGCTGAGTATTAGCCTTCCTTTCACAATTTTATGAGTTCCTTTTAGTTACTGTTAATTTAGACTTGTTCAAGTGGGGTAATTGCCATGCAAGTTCCTCTGTGTAATTTGTTATGGTTTTGTTTGTTTGGTGTTTAAAAAAAAAAAAAATAGAAAAAGAGAAACTTTTCGGAGTAGGAGATTGCAATTTCATATAGGACTTAAGAGTGTATAATGAGATCTCGGCTATTTTAAGTACATCCTTGAACAGATTCAAAGGGATGAAAATAATCTCGAATGTAAATGTGTTGACATAAACTAATCCCCCCTTTTTTTTAAATGAAGTAATTTGATAAATGCAAAAGAAATTTTAAATACTCCAGACTAAGTTCTCTTCCCTTCTTATGTCTCATATTTTCATCTCCTGTGATGTCTCTGAGGCATACAAATTCATTCTAATTCAAATTTATTTTTCTTCCCATTCTGATTTCACCTCCTTTCACCTCTGTTACTCTTTTTTCATCACAGACTCTGCAAACATAATCTGTCCCTTTGGAGCCAGTGATTCTCTTTGACCCAAATTTGTACCCAAGGTGCTACAAACAGTAAGATGTAATAAATATCAAATAATACAAAATTCAATTCTGCACTGTGATTTAAAAAGTGGAAGAAAATTATTAGCATTTTGTATAGCATGAAAGAAATTATTGTCACTTAGTTACATGCTGCAGAAATTTATATAGATAGCTGAAGCTCTTTTGATGTTAGCAGCATTGTATTTATTAGCATATAACAAGTAATTATTATGTATTTCTTACTCTATAATGAGAAAATTTTGACATTTTCCATTATAAGGTGATTTTTTAAAAATTGCTTTTAACTTTGCTGGAAGTAAACTTGGGTTGAAATTTCCTTGTCTGACCAGAGCTGGATTTCTTAGTTTTAAGTTTTAGTTTCACTGAAGAGAAGTTTTACACATCATTTTACTCTTGTTGCCATGACAATGATGATCATGAGTACAGTCTTTGGAGCAGGGACTTGCTATATGAGACAAGGATGTTTTGAGTTTTAGGCTTTCCCTTGAAAATTTGTTCAGTTTTGGCTAACCTATAATTATTTGAATAGTGTTAATTTACACATCCTCAGTAGAGTTTTGTTAAGAAATTTTCACACACATTTTAGGAACATTCCGTGAATCTAAAGCATACTTAGTTTGCTCAGAGAGCAGATGGGCAATTTATACTGTTTGAAACATCTTCAATCTCATTGAGGAAATATCCATTTTCATTGTTTGTAGGACACTGCATGGAGAACATCCACACCATGCAAATTTTTACTGTTTTCCACGCTGGCTTGTAATGACTGGCTGTGTCTGCATTGCACAGAGCAAGTACAGTTATTCTTGCCTCTACGTAGTGCTGACCTGCACTGCTTCTGATCCTGCCTTAGCTAGCTAGTATAGGTATCTGCATTTTCCTCCCTCACCTGCTGTAATTATATCCACTGCCTGCCTGTACTCACCATAATCTTGCTCTTGCTCCCAAAATGTCAGGGAGAAGATAAAGTGGAGGAAGGGTGTTCAAGAAGGAGAGTGAAGGCTGGGGCTGATCCTCCCTAGCAAATGTAGCTTTAAGCACTTTGCTTTAGCAAATCATACTTTTTACCAAGGTCTTAGAGGCAGTACAAGGAGCAGTGGTTTTATAGTGATAGATTTAACTTGGACATAAGGAATTTTTTACAATTACAGTAATGAGACAGTAGAACAGGTTGCCCAGAGGAGTTATGGGTGGCCCATCATTCGAAGTGTTGAAGATCAGGTTGAATGAGGCTTTGAGCAAATTGATAGTAAAAGATGTCCCTAGGGGGAATGAGCTAGATGACTTTTAAAAGTAATTTCCAACTCTCACTTTCTCAGTTTCTTTTCCTGCCATTTATTGCATTAGCTCAGGTTGTAAATGACTGTGTTGTGATTCTAAAAGTCATCATACAGATGAGGACCAATAGACTACTTCAGGTCAGTCTTCTAGTTTACAAGATAAATTTCAGGAAATTACACTAAAATTACTGCAAGGGTGTTAGAGTTGAAAAGTCAAATACTTCAAAGCTGTGCCAAAATTTAAGATATTTGTGATTTTCCAAATATTGTTGTATGAGTATATTGCAATGGTACTTTTAACTGTGTTGTTGACTGCTAAATACTTTTCTTTGCTTCACTGATGAGGCAAAGTTGTTAATGAACGGTAGGATAAATGCTGGATATTTTGACTGTTGGGCAAGATGGATTAAAAATGTCAGAAAGCAACAAGTGAGAAAACAAGAGAGGAGGAGAGGGGCATTGTTTGCTCTTCATTTCACTGGCAGATGGCAAGAGATAAAGGGGTGTGAGGGAAGGGAAGCTGGATAAAACTAGTATTGGTTTTGGATGACTTTGTCTAAGATAACTGGGCTGACCCATCTGATTATTCCATGTGGGTCAGAAAGGTATCCTCAAACAGGAAGCCTTTAACCCCTACTGGAACAAGAGCTTCTCTCTTTCTCTCTTTCTGTTCCTTTTTTTTTTTTTTTTCTTTTTTTACTACTTTAATGAAATGATTGATCCATCCTGTTTATGCTTTTGGCTGAAGCACCTATTCCTAGAGCAGCTATGCCCTTCCAGCCTAATGATGGGCCCCCATGGCTTGCATACCCTGCCTTAAAGGTCCTCACAGCTGGACCTCCTCAGTCCCAGCAACTACCTCCATCCTCCCACTCACAGTGAATTCAAGAGCCAAGCTCTCTGCATGCCTATTCCCCTGCAAAGTCAGAAAGGGACCACTATTCAACAACCCATGGACCAGGCATGTAGGTTTAAGTGATGGCCAAAAATCTGAGTGGGAAGAACACCTGCAACTGAACAGAAATGTGTCAGCAAAAATGTTCAAACAAATTTTTATTCTCTGACAGGGCAAACATGATCCATAAGTTGCCAGAAGATGAAGAGGTAGAGAGATTTGGGGTGGGGGAGTGAGTGAATAAGAACTAGAAAAGGGATCAGGGTAGCAAATACCCACTGCGCAGATATTCCTTAGTAAGGTAGCTTGGTCCACTAAAGACTAAAACCCTCAAAATGCCAGTGTAGCAGTTCTTATACACCAGGGTTGTTGAGAGGACTAGAAAGATCCCAGCAGATGCCCCGCTGTGTAAATCCTGCTGACATGCCTTACTTCCCTGGGCCAATTTGGAAGCATAAGGGGTGTTTCTGAGTATTGAGGATAGAGTGAGACCCCACCTGGAGTACTGTGCACCATTCAGGTTTTCCCAATAAAAGAAAGACATGGAGCTGTTGGAGCAATTCCAGAGGAGGACCATGAATTTGATAAGGGGACTGGAGCATTTTTCCTCCTAAGACAAGCTAAGAAAATTGGGTCTTCAGATTGGAGAAAAGAAGGTTGCATGGAGGCCTCACAGCAACATTCTGGTATCTTAGGTGGGACTACTGGGAAGTCAGAGAGAGACTCTTTGCTAGGAGCTGTAGGGATAGGATAAGGAGTAATGGTACAGGCTGAAAGAGGGGAAATTTAAGTTAGATATTTGGAAGAAGTTCTTGAAGATGGTTAGCCACTAGAACAGATGGGCCAGGTTGTGGCTGCCCCGACCCTGGCAGTGTTCAAGGCCAGGCTGGATGAGGCATTGACAGCCTGGTCTAGTGAGAGATATTCCTGCCCATGGCAGCGAGGTTTGGGACTAGACAATCTTTAAGGTCCATTCCAACCCTTTAAAGTTCTATGATTTGATCCCATATCAGGATTCAGCTGATGTTTCTTCTCTGGTGTCTCCTGCAGCTGGCCAACACATAGTGGCCAAGGGAACAGGATTTTGGAGGAAGACCAAAAGCGTCATAGAGGCTACTTTTTACACCATTTCTCCAGCCCTTCCTGCTCTCAAGGAATCACCAATTCTCTCAGACCCAGTAGCTGTTGTACAACCAGCCATAATGATTCACTGGGGAATCCTACTGTGGGAGGAGTGTTTGGATCTCTCCCAGTGCAGGCTGACAGGTGTCATGTCTTGGGAGGCTTAGGGGACATCTTGAAGGTTCATCTGAGAAACTTCCCCTTGACATGAGGGAAAACAGCATTTTAAAATGTGATGGGTAGAAAAGAGAGGATTATTAGAAGAGTCTGAGTACAGGGACAGAAATATCAAGGTCAGGTGAAAAAGATGGGATGTTGAAGCAGCAGAAAGGTTGGATAGATGAAGTCCAGTTGCACAGCCTTGAGAGCTAGTGTACAGTAGCCACATAAAGGCATGGACAAATTTTGTCATTTTATATTGTATGAGAATCGATCCAGGGTTTGAGATATCAATAGTACCAGGTCATTGTACTATTGTATGTTTCTTTGAAACAACCTTGAAGACTTCTCAATAATGCAGTCACCTCATCAGCAGTTGTTCTACACTGGTAGGTTGGCTTCGCAATCTGAACTGATACCTGGTAAGCAAGGATAACTAGGGTATTTGCTCTAAATGCCACAACAGAACTCTGATTTAAATTCATACATGCTACTCCTCTGTCTGTCCACAAGGCCTGTTGGTTGATCTGTTTTACTACCAATTTTTATCTGCTTTTTCAGGTGGATGTTGCTTAGATCATTGAAACTTACCCTTACATTTTCTAAGAGGCAAAGGTGGAAAGAAACAGAACACCTTATTGCATTGGTTAATGAAAAATATCTATGCTTATATTATTTAATTATTGGAGCTGGTACTTCATTCTGAGTCTCAGTTTATTGTTTCAAATTCAGACTAGCCAGATTTGACTACTATATAACACTAAGATGTGAATTTCCTATATTTATTTTAATGAAGCTCTTTGCACCAGCACCTTTATAAGGGTTATGTGTCTATTTTGCCTAGCTTTGTAATAATTAATGAGATTATTTCTGGTCATTTTATTTTTCATTTTATTTTATCTTGTAAGGCCAAGTTTTTATTCTTTTAGTTTCACTATTCAAGTGTCTGCAGTTCATGTTTTGCATCTGAGATAGCCATTAAAATAGTCAGCATTTTGCCTCAGTAAATTTCTTTTTTTTTGTTCAGAATAATGAAGATTAACTGCAAGATTCTCTCAATGACAATGTTGTCAGTTTTCCAATCTTCTTTAATTTTTCTATTTAATTACCCTTTAATGTTTGCCAGAAAATTATACTAATTGTTTAGAGGTTTCCTCAGGTAGTAGATGTAAGACCCTTGAACCTAAGATATCTGAGCTTGTAAATGTTTAGCTGTCACAGAGACTACCTCACATCCTCCTTTTCTTATGCATGCATAATTATTTGATCTATCAGTAATATATTCAGAAGTAGCTACAGAGCTCATTTCCTTCCAAATTCCACTGACATATGTACTGGACATTTCTGCTTTTCCTTGATCCCACTTCACCATCCCACTGTCTGAACCTAGCTATTGACTTATAATTAATTCACTGAGTTTATTGATTCTGGAACAATTTTAATTGCCCTATTATTTGAAATTTGTTGATTTAGTAAAACTCATACATTCATTTGCGTTACTAACCTCATTACCCACTTCTATGTGTATTTTATAGTAATTTCATTGTTTTTTAACATTTCCTCTCCATGCACATACATGTACTATATGCTTATGTATGTATACAGGTGTAAACACAAAAATTACGTGATTGATTTCACCAAAAAGATCTTCTTCACTCAAGGATATTTTTTTAATCTGAGGGATCATGGCTTCTTGGGAATCCAACAAGATGCTCCTGAAAAATTCCCCGTTGTTTTAACACTTCTTTATTTAAATGGATTTTCCCAACTCTAAACTCAACTGTTCCTCTCAGTTTCAAAAACCTGCAGGTTTTAAAAGATCCAACAAGAGATATTTCAGGTTGGTGACATATCCTGTTTGCATTAAATAAATCAAACCTCATTTCATTGGGCAATTTTTCAATTTTTGTAAAAGCCATTAACTGTTCCTTATTTATCATAATGAGGTCCATTATGGTGAGTAATTGATAATGGACATTACTGAGTTACTTGATATCCCATGCAGGATTTCTGTGTTAAGAAAAAAATCCATTCTAGAAATTTCTGAAGTCTACACTGGCTGTGTAGACTGAGAAAATGATCTGCAGGATGAAAGTCACATTAGGTAACAGAATTTTTCTTTCTGTTCTTAACAACGAGATTTTTTGAGGGGAAGCTCCTCTACTTTTGTGAAATGTTGTAGTCCATTGAAGAGACCTACTGGTTTGATTTTGTTTGTTTAGCTAATTAGTACTTTAACCACAAACACTGTGGAGCCTGCTCACTCAGTCATCTATGTCTTTCTAATCATACGCAGGATATTGGATGCAAAATATCACCACCACCTTATCTGATTTTCCACTGTAGCTTTTATGGAACACATTAGACATGAAATACAATCCTCCAAAACCCATTTGACTTACCCCATCAGGTTTCTCTATTATTAATCACATAATTTCTTTTCTCCTACATGGCCATTTCTCACTACCCTTATTGACTCTCCAGACTCCACACAATAGTACTCATATTACCTCTCAGCACACTTACTTGCTTTTTGTTTTGTCATAAAAAATGATGTTTTTATTTGGCCTATGTGCTTGGATATGTATGTCTTGTTCTGTCATCATGATTCTCTCCTTTCATGTAGTTTGGGTAGATTAAGTCTTCCTGACTACTTCATCTGTCAACCAGAGCACTGGTACATATTTTGCTGAAATTAAAGTCATGATACCATGCAAGCTTTTATTTCTATAGAGGTTACTCTTCTGTCTTATTGAACCAAAATTTTCTCTTACTTCACCTACCACCCCTACTATTGAACTCCACTGTCTTCTGCCTGCTTTTTAATTTTGCTTGAAAAAAATGAGTTAAGGTTTTTAAAGTATCGGCCGGGGTAGCTTTTTTTCTCATTTTCTCAGCTGCCTGGTTGATTAATGATTTTAGTGGCTGAAAATCACCTGAAATAAATAATCCTGTCTTCAAAGCTTTATAATTGCCTTTAGTGTTTCCTGTTGGTTGGGAGAAATCATCCTGTTGCGTATTGTGGAATACATCTTAGGCACATGCCCAAGATATTTCTGGGGCATGTTTGTGTACTCTGGTTTGAGCAGAACATCAGCTCTCTGAATTTTCCTCTGCTAAATGAATAGATTAGTTCTTACAGGCTGTTCTTTCCTGATGCCTCACACACTATCAGGTAGTTATTTGATACTTCCAGCTGGGAGCAATAGACTCTAGAGACTCTCAAAATGTAGAGTGAAACAGACTAATATTTGTAGTTTCTCACTTGACTCAGTTGCCTGTCATTGGGAAACTGGAAGATCTGCTGTCATAGCAACTGAGGTGATCCACTGGGGAATCCCACATATGCACAGGTATGAACAGGTATCACAAATTTCTTCCCCATTTTGGCTACCATAGTGAACCTCATGTAGAGGTGAAATAATTTCTATTCACAAGGAAGGGTACAGATAATACTAGATTTGGTGTTGGTCACAGGAAATGATGACTATTCATCTTTGTTGCTATAGCAAAACCACATGTATACAGCAAAACTTATAAACGCTGCTCTGCAAATTCTGATGGAAACTCTGCTGCTAACCCATCTATTTATATTTCATGGTGTCTGTATTAGCTAGCTTTTATTCATTGTTCAAGTAAATCCCATCCTGTGTCAAGAATTGTTAGCAAAGTTCAAACACCAGAGGAAGAGCACACACCTCAGGTGGTCTGTGTGAAAGTCAACGATACATTCCTGTAATTGTTCATGAAACTTCCAAACAGGAGGGTTTTACTGGGCCATTTGTCCAGCTCTTTCCTCTCATGATGATCTACCGCCTGAACTCTGCCTTTGGTCTCTCCGTGTTTGTCACCCTGGCTGCTCTATGGCTTGGTTTTACTCCTTGTTGTGGAAGCATTTTGAAATCATTATGCCTTTGTTTTCTGAGAGGCAAGATTTATAGGGAAGGTAATATCCTTTATTAGACTGTTTGGTTCATTTGGAAAAACCGGGCATTCTTGTGGGGTCAGAGTTCCTTCATTACACTTGTTTTCTGCCTGCTTGGTTTTTCCATGTCTGAAAGCACTGCTTAGAGAAAGCAGGCCTGCTCATTTTGTTCTTTTTGGTTGCTACATTTTCTTCCAGAGTAATAGAGAGAACACATGTACATGTGTTATTTTGTGGAGACTTGTGTTCTTTTGCGGAGACCTGTGTGTTTGTTTTTCTAAAATCCCAAATAAAAATAATAAAACCAATTTTAGGCCAAACATCTGTATTTTGGCCCTGGTATGTGGAAACCTCACTGCCTCCAGGTTTTTGGAAAAAGTCCTGGACTGATATGATCAACTTCTCTTTTTCTTAGAGGAAAAATAAAAATCTGCTTTACCAGTTACATAAGAGGCAGAGAAAAACCCTATAGAGAATAGCAAGATATATGTATTGATTTAAAAATGACAAAACATTCCAAATATTTGCAAATTATTTCTTCTGCTGCTTACACCCCAACTAATGGAAAAACAATCTGTATTGAGTAAGAGACTATAGGTTTTGAATATTTTAAGGTCTAATGCAGTCCTGAATTCCAGACCCATGCAACTTCTCAGCCATCTAGCAATGTTTACATAAGTTTTAACTGATTTAGATACCAATATATTTTTGCCTGACAACATGGCCTCTACATAGTGGGCAGAGAGTTCTTACACTCTTCTAGCAATTCCATTCTATGCTTTTTCTCACTCTGTTTACTTCTCCCTGAAATGACCGTGACCTTGTGCCAGATTTTCTTGAAGGTTATGTTAATCTTTGTTGGCAAGAGAAACAGTAGCTGGAGCAAAAAAAGTGAAAGAGAATGCCACATGAGAATGAACAGCATGCAGAGCGTGAGAAGTTTCTGCAATAACTGGAACTGGAGCAGCCTTGTCAGCATGCAGTCCCTGGAACAGTAAGTGGGAATGCACACAACAGAATGTTCAAGAAAGAAATCTTAATTAATATTCAGGTACTCAGAAAGGTATTTGGGATAAATCCTTTGCTGAGGCAGGTGGGTGCCCCTCAGGTACTTTCCATGAAGTTTTTTGTATCTCATAAAACCCCTCATTTGGCCCCAAAACTAATTTTTTTCACGTTTAAGTCCAAATGAACTTGTTTGTCTCCCCGAGAGAGTTCGGTGTATAGCCTTTCACACATAAATGGCTAATGTGTTTATTTGTGGGGTCAAACAAACTTTCCACAATATTTTCTGACCCAATATCAAATAAGAATGTCTTAAAACATAGTCAAAATTAATCTGCCTCATGTGAGGTTTGTGCAGATCAGTATATTTAACAACATGGAAATATTCTTACAGAGGGGAAGGGTTAATGCCACTCTCTTTAAGGAGCTGCAATTGCTGCTTTTTCCTAGAAGATCCCAAGCGTTGCAGTTTAAGCCACTCCAGGCTCTTGATCATTGCAACATCTGTAGTGCGGTACAGGGCCAAAATGCAAACAGTTATGTCACATCTACTTTACAAGATGGAACGTGGTTTAACCAAGTTGAGGGGCAAGCATGCTGCAACGAGGCCCCACAATATGTTTGTTTTTGTAGAACAGATGAACCCTAAATTAGTACCAGATGTCAGTACTAGGTCTGCTGTATGGGGAACACAGCAGGGAACAAGCAATTATGGTGGAGCCACTGTGAGGCCATATTTAAGGTTGCATTCTGTTTTACGTTGACAGGGAGAACTCAGTCTTTTTATATTATATTAAAACACTTTCTTGTTCCATTCAGCATTGGTCCATGTGTGTATCTACTGGGGGATGATAAAGTGCCTTCTGCTCACCAGATTACTGTCTGCCTGTGGATTTCCTAAACAGCATATACCTGCCCAATTTCTATTTGTGCTCTGCACTGAGATTGTGAAGAGTGATGTGAGCTGCTTCTTCCTTGGTTTGCTTCAACTGCCTTTGGCTTCAGATGTAGCTCTGCTCTCATGACAGGCTGCAATGTTTTTGGCCTTGTGATCATTTTTCTGTCATTTTGCTTGTTAGTTTGTTCATTGGTTACTTAGCAATTTTCTTTGTTTTCCTAGACTTTTTTTGTTGCCAAGAACTTTCCTCTTGGCAAACAAGGAAAAGAGGAGATTTTTGGTTTGAGTTAAGCCATGTGGCTTCCAATAGCCTTTTAGTCCCCTGTCTCAGAACAGTTTAGTCCCCTATCCCACATGGCTTTTTTGTGACAAAGTCTTCTTGCTTGTACTTTCCACCACATGTGTTGAGGGCATGTGTCAGGAAGAATCCTTATTGTCAGGAAGATAATTGCTTTCAGAAAGAATTCTTTATTCTGGAGATTCTGCTAACTCTGGGTCATTCACTTGCTCAGATAAAAGAAAAGATGTTCAGGATCATCTCCTGAACTTAATTGGGAATCTCTGAGGGTTTCTTCAGACACCAGCAGGACAATTCAGAGGGCAAGGACTGCATGTTTGGAAGGCCTTTTTTTCTCATTAATGTCTGAGTAGTTTTCCTTTGGTGCAATAGAGTGCATGGGGAGTTCAAGGAAGATAATTTAATCCAAAGTCTTCAAATAAATGTCTCTTGTTTCTTCCTTGCTTTTTAACTTTCATGACTTAGTGGTCCCACAGGCTCCATCTGTAAAAGTATACTGTAAAGGGCCATGATTTAGAATTTGGCTACCATTCTCTTACAATCCACAGTGTCTAGCTGATAGCACCTACCTTTGCACGGTTTGCATGGCAACATATATTCTCCTACGTAGCACTCAGTCATGGCTGAGGTTATAGTAAGGGCCAGGGGGTGTTTGTAGAAAACTATATGTATAAAACCACCTGGTTTGGGGTAGCTATAGTGCATGGCTGTGAGGGCACAAGTTTGCTCTCAAGAGCATGCCATTCCTTCTAAAGGACAGAAAATGGAACCTAGGATGTTTGATTTGCTTGCGCAGCTGTAGCTGTTTTAGTCCTAAAGAGGCTCAGATGTATGTTTGTAAAAATTACTCCGTGTTGAGCTCCTGTGATAATACAAAATTATCAGGAACAGCAGGAAGCCTTTGGTATTCACCTACTGGAGTAAAAATTGTATCTTCTGAGAACTGTTGATCCAACTGATCCATTTTGGTCACTCCATGACAGCACAGAGACCTATTGCCATTCTGAGAGAGGTCTCTACAGAGTTTTGCCCACTGGAATTTATTCTTCTAGTAACATATACTCCTTTTACAGGATCAGAAAAACTCTTTCTTTTGATAGAAACTAATATTTTTTCTCTCTTCACTGTTTTCACCATAATCAAAGGACTTTTAGGCTGTTGTCCCTACACACTGCATGTGTTCATTAGCACTAAGACCTCCCTTACTACCATTTAGCCTCCTGGTTTATGACTTCTTGAACACAGTCCTTAAGTGAGAAACAAGTCTTATGGCATTTACAACAACATAATTAAATCTGACTCCTCAGCCCCTCACAACTGATAAAAGGTGCTTTCTTCATTTGAGAGTCTCAGAAAAAAACCACTTATTATCAGTCCCCTGGGTTCAGTCCTCTTACATATGCCTACAGATTTTATTAGCCTAATCTTTTCCACAATCAGGCAAACTCAGTGGTACCTGCCAGGGGTCTGGGTTGTGAACATAGCCTTGCAACCTGTTCCCCACCTCCTTCAGCCCAAATGAACATGGAGTTTAAGTTTATTTAAAGATAAGTGCCACCTGATGAACTACAGTACCCTGAATCTACTGCCTTCATCTCCTCTAGATGAGTCTGTAGTCTCTCCTGATACTTAGAAGATTATTTAAAGTGGTTCCAAAAAATCATAAAGTGGTCCAGGCTTTTGTGATCATAGTGGAGGAGTGAAAGGTTGCATTCACTTTTATACTCAGTCTATTTTTTACAGTAAAATGTTGAATGTCTGTGAAAATTTACACCTCTTTAATCCATGAATAAAACCTTAGTGGGCTGAAAAGGTAAAAAAAATGGAGTGATGATTGGCTGAGATTAAAAATATTCTTTAGTATGTTACTGCACACTTCAGAACTGCATACTTTTCAGTCCCCTCTGCCTTAACCTCTCAAAAAATAAAAGGTATGTATGGAATGAAAGTTTTGAAAGATTTACTAGAGTTAAAACATATTTTTTCTCTCTGTTAATCAACCAAGTTTTATTTTCTGTGGCAATTTTATGTATGTTACAGTAAGTTAATGCTAAAAACATTCTGCTCAACTTCTGTCCTCTGACTCAATTTCAAGAGATAAAATCTCAACAATATATTCCTTTAGTTGATATGCGGTGTATCTTTAGGGATAAAGTCCATATTTTGCCTGGTTGAAGAAAAAAAGCAGTAAAGTAGTTCTTAAGTAATGCAAAGAAGACATTGGTTGTTGAACATAACAATACTTTTCATGTTTAAGTGAGACAATTCTAAATATATGCCAGGAGGCAAATCACTTACCCTGCTTGTGGGGACAAAGTATTGATGAATTTTGAGGGAGGCAGCCCTGAAAAAGAAAAATTTGCAATGCTATCAGGGAGACATTCTGCTGCCTGTGGAACAAAGCCATGTGCCACTGATGGCTTTACGTTCTGATGTTTCTTTGCTCTGTTTTGTGTTAAATGTGTTACACAAGTAACTGATAACACCCTTAGGATGTGGTGTTGTGGCACATCAGTCTGAGGGGGCTATGGAATAAGATGCTGCCAACAGAAGGGGAGCAGGTTCACCTTTAACATGAGAGATACCAATTTCAAGAACATTCAGTATATTTTCAGTGAATGAGGCATCTCACCCACGAATATTCTGAAAATAAGACATCTCTATCAAGATTTGAAGACTCTTGTTCTGGATCCCCATTTTTCTAAGAGTTATTTTAGCATACAAAGAAGGTGGAGAAATGTTTGTTTCCTCCTGCAGGCAATCATGCCAGGACCCAGACTGCATTAGAGGTATTGTCAGGGAGCTTGCCAAATGCAGACTTCATGGAATATTGGTTGTTAGGTTAATGGAAAGCTTTTTCAGGGTGAGAGAAAAATACTCATAACACTAATGCTGGTGGAATATATTGTATGGCTCACCCTGAGCAAATACTTCCCAGCCAAGAGGTTGAAGAATGGGATTTCTGATACTTCCACTAATTAAATGAGGGGTAGGGTGTTCAAAATAGTGATGTCTTGGCTGATATTCCAGTTGATAACCATGCAGATGAATGAGATTAGGGAACAGGGGAGATACAGCCTTGCATGATGTTCTCTGTTTGAAACTCATGGCACAATTACAATACATTGTAAGAAAAAAGTCAGTTCTGGAGCTGTTAGAGGCTTAGAGCTCACATAACACCTAACAGTTCACCCAACTTTTGACTTGTCTCTGAGTGAGAAAAGAGGAAACTCCCAAAATAGGTTGCTGTCAGTGTCTCAGATGTTTTTTGCTTTGGTTACTCTAATCTTCTGTCCGGCCCTACGGTTCTTCTGCTCTCTCCCTCACATCTGTCCTAAATGTTTCTGCTAAAGTCATATTCGTTTCCTCCCACACATCAGCACTCCATTGATTTCCTGTCACTTGCCATGTCAAATTCAAGCTGCTCATCTTTACCTACAACGCCCTTATTGTGTGCTCCTGCCTATATATTCAGTTTCATTTCCTCTGACTCCCCCTCCCACATCTCTGATCTGGAAATGACCTCAGTTCACAGGATTTGTGGTCCACAAAAGAAAAGACTGAAGTGAAACTGTTTTTGATCAACATTGGTTGATTAAAATCGTCTTGATTTCTGTACCAAGTCATACACTCCCAATAGAATTATATTGACCTAACATATTGTTAGGTTAGTATAATCAAACCAGGGCAGCTTTCTTTGGGGATATTCCTCTTATTATTGTATAAGCCTATGATACATGCATTAGTTTGCATTGGCATGCAGAAGCTAAACTGATAAAACTATTTTGAGAGCCAATATGAGTGTTGACAAGAAAACAATTTTCTTCCATTTTACACTTCTGAGATTTGAAAAGAATGAATAAATACCTTGTCTTCCAACTGAAACAAAGCTTTCAGGGCATTGCTAGAAATAAGAAAGACCTGCACCAGTAACATAACAGTGGGGCAAAAGAATGAAAAGAAGATTGATTCCCTGTGAATGAAACAGAAAAAAGTTGATCCTTGGTGTTTCCTGGTTTCTCACACTTTGCCTATTTCCAAAGACCTTTATTTGTCTGTAATCTGCAGGGAAGCTGTGCCTTCCTTTTCATCATGCTACCAGCTCTTCTTCCTAATTTCCCAGCATGCCTCTTCTATTTTTTTTGGTGTCTTTCCTTATTGCCTTTTGTAGCTATGGTATAGAGGTGATGAGCATCTAGTGCAGCACTAAGAAGAGTTTTGTGTGGTACACTTTACCAGCTGTAACTGTATACAATTTTGACAGTGGATATGTTCCAATGTAGCAATCTAATTACTCAATATCCCATCTGTGCATACCTCTGTGGATACATATATCTGATCCTTGTTATGTCCTAATATGTCCTTTGCTATGCCTTTTCCTGCCCACTTCTGATGTGGGCAAAAGTTATCTAGTTAGTAGTTGCATCTCGTTAATTCAGCTTAACAACTAGCTTCTAAAATATCTCAAACTTCCTTATTTCCCTGTCATTTTCCCACTGTGAAGTCTGATTATGTGGGGGATAGGGAGACCGGCGTTTTTCTCCTCTCTGTCCTGGAAGAGAAGGCTACAGCTACCTACCGGTACACATGGAGTATTTCAACTTAGAGTAGCTCCCAGTTCAATTTTATGTACCTAGTCAATCACCTGAATGTTTGTATGGAGGTTTCATGCTTAAGACTTGTTGATTCTTTCTTTTTCTCATCGTCAAGAAGATACAAGTTTGGGAAGGCTCTTCTTGTCTAGAGAACCTAGAGTTAAACGTTGGCTCAGTCAATTTGACACGGTTTTCCTTATAAATCACCTGCAAAATATGTCAGTACTCAGGGGAAAGATCCTGACTGTTGCCATACTACAGAAGTTTGTACAGGGCAGCTCTAAAGGTTCAGTTCTCTTGAAATAAAGCAGCAGAAGGGAGAAGCCAAGAACATAGTGCACACTGCACATGTGCACATGTTTGTGTGATGGCTATGGTGGGTTTTTTTGCTGAATTTGTTTGCTTTGAGAATGAAGGTGAAAACAAGTGGATCTCTCTTTTACTGAGGTCACAATAGGTCAAATACACAATAGGTCAAATACAACGTAACAGTGGTTTGGCTTCCTGTTCTCCTCACCTGAGCTAGCAGTGGCTGTTTATCAAGCACATTTATTTTACTATCAGCAGAGATAAAGCCAGTTGAGGAAGAAGGGGTGGGGGTTACACGAGAGGCCAAGGTCAAGGAGCTTTTCGTGCTGCCTCTCAAACACTTTGATTGTAGTTTGGGATTTTTCAAAGCTGCACATGTTGAGTAATATCTGCCAATAAACACAGCTCAGTGGGTGAGAAATCTGTCTGCCTCTTGCTGAGGATTAGGAGAGAAAAGACACCAAATGAGCAGTTTCTTCACATGTGGGTCATGCCCCTCACTGGGGTACTTGCCCCTGACCTAATCCTGTTCTACTTTGTCTCCCTCACTCCCTCCTGTCTTCCTTCCCCCTCCTACTCCTCTACTGCTGCACTACTGGTGGTCTGGTGCATGCTGCACAGATGTTTTCTCCATGCTATTATAAGATTATTTTTCAAGTGGCTTCTTGGAACAGATGTTCCAGTGTATGCACTCTCCTCTTGGCTGAAAGTGCTCTTTGCAAAGAGCAGATTGCATTGCTGCTCTCCTTTTGATCTGAAGAGCGAGTGCGAGAAAAAATCCCCACACAAATGATGCTGGGTTTTGTTTCAGGCTGCTTGGCAATGGTGCACCTGGGTGTGTGTCTCCTGCTTCTTTTCTCTCCGTCACTAGTGCTGCTTGCAGATGGTTTTTTCTGCGCCTTTCTTCCTCAGCCCATTTTTTTTTTCCTTTGTGATCCAATACTTTACTCCCACTGCCTTTAAATTTTCTTTCATCTAACACTCTGGTATTCATGCTTCCAAAATCATTCTCTACCCATTGCCAGCACTTCATCTTCATTTTTTCCTTCCCTTGGCAACTCCTGGACTGTTGGGATGGATTAGTCCCATGAGTTTGGGTACAGGACCTGTTATGCTTTTGGTCTTTTTGTTTTGAATTTATATTCATTGCTTAGTTTCCCAGTTGTCACAGTGAATTCACCTGGATATTGTTGCTGCTGCTTTTTCATTTTATTTCTCCTATAGGATCAGGAACAGTTTTAAGAATCAAATGTTCTTATGTAAAAGGAGCATCTTTTCCAAGTGCCACTTAATTTAGAGATGTAACAAAGGCATGACACAAGGAGGTTGTGAAATGTATGCTATGTTTCAGGACTCCGTAGCTAGACTTAACCCACTGAATCTCATCTTTTGTGATAAAAAAAAGAAATTAATTACAAAATCTTTTTTTTGGTCATATCCTATCCTTTTAATAGACAGTATGTCAGCTTCAACTCTGTCTATTGCCCCTAAAAATTCAACTTACATTAATTCAGTCTATAGGGAGAAAAACAAATTTCTAAGCCATTGAGAGAGAATTTGAGTGGGTTCCTAACTTACTATTAATCAGGTTCAGTTGATTTGCAATGATTTACATCAGCAGAGAATTTGGTTTAGATACATCTTAAAAAAAACCTGCCCATTTTTATTCTTGTTTTAATATGGCCAACATTGTATGTACCCATTAATTCATTTTATATTGTCTTCTTATGGAAAAGTTCTGCAGAATTCAATGGGGAATGATAACCATACCTAGGAATGTAAAGGATTTTCTAACAGGAATATTACTTTCTATTACATTCCCAGTCTGTCCTAGATTCCTCCAGAAATGTTAATACTCCTTGTTAATTTATAGACTTGCAAAGAAATTTCTCTAGAACTCATCTGGGCTAAAATTATGAAGTAACACACTTTCCGAGATTATATTTTTAAGTCACAATTGTAACCTAGTGAATGCTTCCCTTCTCTAGCTTCCCTCATAGGATTGTTCCATGGTATTGTACTTCAGTGTGTATTAGCAATAGATGAATAAAAACCCAAATATATATATATATATATATGTAGGCATATATGCTTTGGCAGCATTTCCCATCCATTAAACTACTCCTACCTGTGAGCTAACCCTGTAAGAACAGCTGTGGTTTTGATGCACTGCTCTCAAAGTAAAAATACCTCTAAAACTGATGTATGGCTATGAATTCACCTACAATCCAAATAATCAATTTCAGATAAATGATTCTATTTCCATTCACATTTGGGGCCAGACTGCCACACATCCTTCTTTGGAAATTCAGGAAACTGGCCTTTCGGGACTCCTGCTGGTAGGTTACTCCTTCCTCTTGTGTTGTGCACTGAAGTATTAGAAAGCTGCCTGAGCCATTTCTGTATTGTTAGTATCTAAAAGGGTAGTGGAAGGGTAGAAGAAGAATATTGAGTGGTTTAGTGATGATTTTCAACGGCTTATAAAAGAAAGTTCACATAACAGAAGGGATGTGATCTCAGGAAACTGGATTCTCATGCTACAGGATATCTAGTCCTATTTCCTGACCTTTCTACGTGGTTGGTGTTGCAGGTGACATTGCAAACATTGTCACATCCAGCACAAACCTGAAGGTTGCAAAAAAACCCCAAAAATCTGTCTTTTCAAACAAAACATATATTGAAAATAGGCTGAAAAAACAGCCATATGTTGGCCCTCCAGGTAATTTCTTCTGACCCAAGTGAGCCACATGTTATTTATAACAGATACTGTTTTGCCTTCTTGTTATGATTCTTTATTGACAGAAATGCCATAAGATTGTCAGCCTATTCCAGTGTTCAACTATTCCTGCTGCCCATAAAGTTTTCCAAGTATGAATGACATTTTTGGTTGCCGTTGTACAGGCAGCTGCAGCAGGATTTCTCCAAAAGTTCACAGATGACAGTAGCAATATTTAGGCTGTTTCAACAGGGCACCTTCAAGCCTCTGATTTAGGTGTAATCTGTTATTATAAGTCCTATGGCAGCAGCCAGGGGTTGCTTTAGTTTGATCTTGTTCATTTTGGATCAAATGATGTAAATTAAAGCTTAACACATATCTGCTTTCTTTTTTATATAACTAAGTATTTTATTAGTTGTGTCAAAATTAAAAATTGGGGGATTTGTTAGTTGTTTTTTAAGTTGCTTTTTTTGCCTTTTAGCAGACTTAAAAAATAAAACATAAGGAATTATTATTTTTAAAATGTTGAAAAAGTCAGTGTCACCTAAACTAATCTCTAGCTGATATGTTCTGCGTGAGGATGGTATTTTAGGTGCCTTTCTGTTTATCCTTCTTCAAAAGAATATGAAGTGTGAAAGAGGGCTTAAACTCTAAATTTCCAGAAGATGGTATCACAGATGTCTCTGATGAAGATGTGCTTCCACATTGGATATCTTCCTTACTTCATGGTCCAAGGAAGAGTTGATCTTAAAACACACTTTGCTGGACAGAAAAATGTAAAGAACCACAACTCCTCTTGCAGTGGACATTTTGCAGAAGTAAACAACCATGAACAGCAGGGATCAAAAGCTACGCAGCCCTTGCAGAGCTTCTTGGGAATTTGCTACAAATTTTAATTATAATTTAGACAAAATAAAAATCTAACCTGTAGTGATTGGCAGTTATCTGGATTTGAGTGAGTTGAGAGTTGTCATGACTTTATTCAATAGACTTTATTCATAGAATAATAGAATATTTGGCATCTGGCTCCAGCCCCCTCTGCCATGGAGCAACCTGGACCTGCTTGCTCAAAACCCCATCCAAACTGACCTTGAGCCCTTTCCTCATTACTTGTAGGAAGGATAGGGTTAAAAAGCATCATGGGGTTCACAGGAAAGTATTCTGTGGGCAAGGATAAAGCACATCTAATCTAAGGATGATTTTGCTTTATCAGTACCTTACAATTGTCCTACGTGATTAATTATAAATAGTTCAGTAATCATCAACTGGGAAATGTTTGTAATGACAAACTTCACTTCCAAAGCTTCTGTGTCCCTTCTCCCTGGACAAATGTGTGGCAATCTATTAATATTGAACCAAATGTTGCTTATTTAAATGATAAATGGGAACCATGTTATTGGTTAACAGCTCTGTTTGGAAACAGTTTTAGAGGTGGAAATGCACCAAAATAGGAGGAAACCCAAGTGGTAACACAGAGCATTAAATCTGAGGTGGTAACAAATGGAGGCAGTCAGCTAGGAAAGGCTGTGAGAACTTAGAAACAGGACAACAAGGCTCTTTGATTTGCGAATCAGGTTTTAAGCCATATTTTCTGATTGCACAATTGAATTTAACTCTTAGCTAACAAATAGACCTAGCATTTGAAGTTACAAAGTCCATCTCACAGGATGTTTTGCTCCATATGTTGGCTCATATGATTTATGAAATAGGCTTTTTTTTTTTTTTTTTGCCACTGCAGTGCAGTTGATTTCAGAGAAGGCTTAAATAACATTGCAGAAGTCTTCCTTTCCAAAGGACAGCCAAAACTTCCTTGGCTCACCTGCCAGTTCTATTCTGACTCGTGTGTCACACAGCTGTCGGCTCACACCACACAGTTGGATGACTACTGAGTTTATGAGAATATTTGTGACCACTCTTAATTTAGATGAAAGCTATGACTCCAGCAGCCAATGGCAGGCAAACATTGGCTGCCTAAAAGATATGAGCACTTTTTTTTATAAAAATGCATTCCAGTTTCTGGCACTTCCTAGATGGCTGAGCTCAAGGGCTAGAGAACGTGCAGTTGGGACACTGTGATTCAGCTGTTTGCTGTATAGCATTCATTATTATCTTGTGTGTTTTCCCACAAGGACAGTTATAAATAATTTTGTAGTGATCAGATGGGAAAAGTAAACACTATCCTTACTCAGCATAACTGGAGAACAAGCTTCCCATCATGCCTCCCCTGCCCTTTTATCTATCTGACACCCTTGTTGCTCCCTGACGACTTTTATCACTGGGGTAGAAGCCTCAGCCTGGGTGCTGGTGGTGCAGGGACTCCTCACCTGTGAGGGTGAGTGGGAGGGCAAAGAGCCGTGAGGAATGCAAGGAACCTGATTCTGCCTCCCCCTCCACATGCCAGCTGGAGCAAGTGGCTGTAGTTTGGATTCAGGGTCCTCTGAAGTCCATGCAAATATTTGTGTTGATTTCAGTAGCTTTGGATCAGCACCTGTGTACACAGAGGAAAGTAAGGGCTTTTTCCCATAAGAGGACAAAGTCATGTTTTCCTTTCATAGAGAGAAAGGAAATACTGCCTTCCCTGCTCTGCTCCTAGGATAGTCCCTCTTGATGTTGCTGTGCATCCTGATTAGTTGTTCTAGCTGATCCCTAGAAAGTCTTACTCGTGCGCATGCCTCCATTCTTGTTCCAAGACAAAGGAGTGATGCATGATGTTTTCTGCCTCATAGTTTTAAATGTTCAAGGGGTAATTAAAGGCCAGGACCATTTTATGAAATGTTTCTATTGCAAGAGAGGGAAAATTAAGCCTTTATTACCCAATGCAGCTGTAAATCAGTGTGACCTTGATTCTTCAAAAGTGTATTCCACTTGTGCTGCCATGCAATTCCTGTTTTTCCTTTAAAGCCTTTGTACCTGAAGCTGTGTGGTTTAACTGATTTATTTGGGGTTTGTTTTCTCGGAAGAACATGGATGAAGAACTCACAAGCAAATAAATTCTAAGGCTACAGTCCAGAAAAGTTTACCATTTCACAAGTCACAAGTCACTAAAGTTCATGTTTATATTGCCGCATCTCTGAAAATAAAAGTGTAAAAACGTCAAGCCCTGGAGACCTGCATGATTTAAAAAATAATAATAAAAAAGAATTTATAGCCCATGATTCATCAATTTGATTGACTGCTGTTGCATTAATGATCTGTGTTTAATCCATTTTCTTCACTTTAATTCTGTGGTTTCAAAGTCTGTCTCATAGGTTGATCAAGGCCCTCATTATAAAGCCCTACTTTGAAATTTGGACCACAAAAACTTTCTTTTAAATGTCATCAAGATCATAATGAAGATGAAATGAAAAAGATTATGGCAGTAATTCTGTGGGATTAAAAAATTATTTCATATTGTTTTTCAGCTGAGGGGAAAAGATGGCTTTCTGTATTCTTTTGAAATGCAAAGGAGTTCAGTTATTCTATTCCTGGAGTATGTTTCTATTGATCTCCTATGATTCATCTCTGGAAGAAGTCTCTGGATAAAACACTTCTAAATAAAAATCTTGTCATTTGGGGGAAAATGGACATTAATGGTGTTTTGAGAACCCTTGTAATGTTTTCATAAGTGATGGTACTTTGATGAAGGCAAAGATTCTGTGTTCTGGTCAATAATACAAAAATTTCCAACTCTTTATGGACCACCGGTCCCCTTTGGGGTAAAGTGGTAGTGGTGAAGCATTGCAGGACAAGATGAAGGTAAGTATGTTTGTGTGCAAATGAAGAGAAATCAGGGAGATTTTGGTAACAGAACTATGCAGCAATAACACATTTAGAGGTCAGAGAATTGTGGAAAAACAAAGCTCACAGAAATTTAGAGAAGCATGTGGCACAGGGAACAGCATCACTTTCCAAGCCAGGAGGATAAGTTAATCATAGAGAGGAGAAAAAGTGAATGAGAGGAATGAGATTTGTTTACTCAATAGCCAAAATCCCATTTAGACATGGGAGAAACATAAGGGTTGGTTGATTAAATATTAAATTAATACTTGAAGAAGGTGAGTACAAAAAGTTGTGTTAGATGCCATTGATCAGAGCAGAAATTGATGTGTGTTGTGCAAGGTTTCTGGAAGAGTAAGGGCAAAAATGGCTGGCAGATGTCCTATTTCCTTACTCTTAGGCTATCTATAGATAATTCTTTACAGCCCCAGACCTTTGTGAACCAACTTCAAGATGGTCTCTGGCCCTGTCCAGTGTCCTTGAGAGCTACAAATAGTGAGGGTAGAAGTACCTGCTGAGTAGAAAAAGGGGCCTGCCCAAAGGACAGAAAGACTACTTTGGACATAATTATTGTTTGGTTTTTTAATTACTTTGCACGTTAGAGCAAAAGTAAGGGTTAAAGTTGAAGAAGCTTATTTTTATTTTCTGTGGGGTTTTTTTCCAAGAGCAATTATCTGAGGACCCAGAAATCCTGATTTTTTAAGCTCCTGACTAGTTCCAGAGAATTGTCAGACACATGAGGACAAATAATCTTCATCTATTAAGTGTATGGTGCCATTTTTCCCTTTTTTAGCCTTTTCTTTACTCCTCGTGCTGGTAAACTCTGCTGCTTCAAATGTCTTGGTTGCTTCTCTTGAAAGTCTGGTTGAAACCCAGATATATGGCCGGGGCTTGGTAGACAGCAAGACTCCCAGGTCTCAAAGGTAGCATGTAGCTGGGGTACTTAGTACATATAATTATGGAGAAACAGTTCATTTTGGCTGATGTTAATCAGCTAACAAGGTGTATTCAAGCCACAGGGAAGAAGGAAGGCAGAACAGAGAGGTACAGGAGCAAGCTTTCCTGCCACAAACAGGGGTGAGCAAGGAAATCCACTCATTTTAGTGTCACTCCTGTAGGACTAGGTGACACAAGCAGTAGGTAGTCACTGGTAGAAGACCAGACTGAGGACATTTCTGATCCAAGTCCTTTACTGTTTGAAGGGATGGTGGTGGTTGTCAGAAATTAGGAAGAAATGGGTCAAGAAATGCCTTCATTTGGAGCCTGTCAAAGTTTGGTGTGTTGCCCTCAGAGCTCTCTTCCTCAGAGTGTGGAATGAGCCTTGACAGCCAACCTGCCTTATGCTCTAGAGACAGCTCTTCTTTGATTAAAGAAACCTGGTACTTCTGGGCTGAGTCAAACTTTTGATATAGGGCAGAGTGGGAGCTTTTGGAATTGTGAGGTACATATATATCAGGAAAAATAAAAGACATTGTCTATTGAGTAGCAAAAGTTTGGGAGTAAGGCTACCTGTCAGCAAAACCAGACTAAATTTGGCTCAATTTAAGATATGCTAAAAGCCTGGCCTGTGAGGACAGATGGGGCATTTCAGCCAAATACCAAAACAAGCAGTGCTTCTGAATGCTGTTTTAGATGTGTGGATGTGACCAAATGGTAATTTATGGTGTCTGCCAGAATCCCAGGGCTTTCCAAAGGAGTGATTTCGAGAGTGGAACATCATATTACTGTGACAAAACACTTGTGCTGCCTTATCCAGCTGTCTTAGCTCATATATAAGAGACAAAAATAGGAGAAGTAAGAAATAATGTAAAGTGTCTAGCATGTGACAAAAAAATATTGTAATGAGTACAGGAAATAAAATTGAGATATAACTTTACCTGATTATGGAACTACAGAGTGGAAGGAGGGTGACTTTGGGAGCCTGGTATGTTCAGTGAGCTGTTAATGATGGACAGTCTACTGGAAAAATTTAAGACCCGTGGCTGTGAATTCAAGGGGAACACTGAAGACTGACTAAATGTCACCAAGCCCTGGTGATAAGTGAGAGCTGGACTGTGCACATATCCACCATGCTTGCACACAAATAGACAGATTGTCATGGCTGAGTCTTGGTCCTGGGCAGCAACAGGACCAAAAAATCCTTCTTGAATCTCACTAGAGACAGAAAAAGGGAGAGTTTGAAGTTATGGTTACCTCTCCTCCCCCTGCTGCCAGAGCTGCCTGAATATGATTGTAAATTTATATTGTGTCCCATTAAGGTTTTAGCAACCTTCTACCTTCCTAGTGCTACTTCAGTACCAGTTGGTCTCTGCTCTCTGCACCCACTTATCCTTGCCCCGTGCTTCTCTAAGGGAAAGACACTAGTGCTGCCACTAGTAAATGGATATCCAAAATAAGAAACCATAGCCTTTTTTAACTGTGTAAAGATATGAAGAAATATCCATAAAAAGACAAGCACATTTATTTGAAAATATTATCTGCTAAGGTGGTACAATGCATTGCTTTTTGAACATGAAAACTTTCTCCTGGAAATGTGGAACTCTTGATGACTTTTTCTTTTTAGAAACTAGAATTAGATATTCAACAAATACTCTTCCAAATATTGAAGTCTTCTGAAAGTTGGGTTTGGATGTTGGTGTCAGAGTGGAAGATATGGGTTCTTCTGAAAAATATGACCTAAATCAAGAGTGAGGAATTATAATTTTCATTCACACTGAAGAAATTTTTTGTATAAGACCAGTCTTACAGCAACTCCTCCTTGTGGACTTTCTGATTTACTCTAAAAGTGTAAAAGTTAAAATGGAATCAGTGGAACTGGTTCTTTGATATGAGAGGTTAGAGTTTGCAATGCCAGTTACTATTTCTCATATCTGAGGCAGTCAGGTAAAGGCCAAATAAATACATGGAGTAATTACTCAACAGAGAGGGGCTTGCATGGAGTGGAAGGAAATCAATTCTGGAAGAAGTCTCAGAAAAAGAAGATACTGGCAACCAAGGCGCGATACTTTCAAGAATCACAGACTATTGCTTTGCAGAGTAGTCACAGTAAATCACTGCTTTCATCAGTGCATATAGTGATATTAGGGGCTATAAAATTCATCTAAGAATTAAGAGAATGGCTCAAAATGAGGCTTCAATAGTAGTTTAAAATTATGAACTGAGCCAGACCAAGGTCTTAAGATTGTAAAAATAAGAATTAGAAGAGAGGATAGAGCTGAATGATAAGAATTTAAACACACAGGTAATAGAGAAGACCTGTTACAAAAATTATGCTCAGGAAATATTTCATACTTCAAGAACATAGAAATACTAAGCCTGATTAGGTAGGCTAGACTTGAGTCTCATGTAGGAAATCACTGTTTAGACTTATCTTTTCTAACATCAAGATTCTGTGGTTGAGAGAATTATTCTTGGCTTTTTTGTGAAGCTAAGGTCTGGAAGTTGTTCTTTGCTAAAGAGATTTTTCTACACTTTTATCTTAGTTTTTGCTACAATATTTTGCTATACTTCTATCTTAGTTTCCCTTTAGAATGATCTGCCTGTCATTGTGGTATTTAAATTCTGTATACAAAATTTAAAAAGCAAACATACTTAGATGACATAGAAAATTATGCCTTTCTGTAAGCAGAAGTGTAATACAAAAACATATTTAAATAAAAACAAAAGTTATGGATCTGTAATTGTAAGATTTTTTTATGTTGAAAGCTTACAGTTTTAGAAACTGAACACTATGTAGGAAAAATACAATCTTGATTTCACATTGCAATATCTGTGAGTGTTTTTTCTCATGAGTATCTGTATTCCAATGTGTAAGACCTCTGTTCTGAAACACTTCAATATGCAACTGGGTCGATTTTGTTTAGGATTGTCATCAACCTAAATGAGTAGCATATTTGGAGTCAGACTCTCCAAAAGGGGTAGAAAAGTTAAAGTTACTGTCATATATAATAGGTTCAGTGTAACTGCTCAGATATGGACAGATATTTATGAATTTCAGGAGGGAGTTATTAGATCTAGATCTTATTTTAGATTCTGGTCCAGTTTATTACTTTGTCTGGCCAGAAATAAATGCATGTTTTAGATCTTAGGGATTAATCTTGCAAATATGTAATGCAGGTTTAATTTTACCATATCTGAAAAAGTTTTAAGGCATGTTAATATTATCAGGCTAAGGTTCTCTGGGCAATGGAAACCTGACTTTCTCATTGACTTCCAATTGAGATCAGCAGAGTCAAGATTTGCATTGGTATCCATGATATATGAGTGTATATCCTTGATATAAACCATAAGGAGTATGTATATGTTTTCAAGCATCCTTTAGGGACTTTTCAGACCACTTTCCTGTAATCTTGTGTTCTGTTTCAGACCTTGCTTTCTGGCATACTTCTACGCTAAAACCAAGATGCAAAAAAGTTTAAGGGAAGTAATAACCATCTCATTTGCTGTCTGAATGATCATAATAATGGGTGAGTAATCAGAGGAAGAGGACCATGATTCTTGTGTAAGGGGGATACATCTGTGAATAACATCTTAGTTGGCATGTCCTTAACAGACACCTGACTGCTGATATCCACAGCTGATTGCAGTTCTAGGGCTGGAGGAAAATTAAGGCTGACTACCTCAAGGAAGATGGGGATTCTAGGAGTGTTTTTAGGAGGATTGTCATGATTAAATTTATAATTTTTCTCTAAAGTCAGTAATGAAGGAGATATACTTTTATCACATTTTGGAGTGTAGAATAATGGACTAACTCAGAGTGGAGGAGACTTTTTTCTACTTCTTTTGCCTCTTCTTCTGTTTCTTGAGCAGGGCCAGCTCTGAGATCAGACCAGGTTGCTTAGAACTTTTAGTCATGTCTTGAAAATCTCTAGTCTTCCTAGGTCTCCACTACTCAACTTTCCTTCTAAAGAGCACTTCTGTGAGGCAGCAGAAGCTGCTGAGCTGGTTTATGTACTTTCTTGGGGCAAGCAGGGAACAAGAGAAAATTGCTTTCCCAGATGAAGTTTCAAGAACCAGGATGAGAAGGTCCCTGAGAGGGAAAGAGCGGTGAGTTGCAATCTATTTCTGTGCATTCTGTTTCTAAGAGTGGTGGGAGCTTGGGTATGGAGCAGCTGTGGGATGTGATTATTCTCGTGTGGTGTATCTGCTTCCTTCAAAATAGTTTTGTGATACTAGCAGTGTTTGTATAGCCGATTTCAAAACAATGTACTTGAAAAAATCTACTAGTTAACACAAAGGTTAGTAGTTACTTAGTGTTAGAACAGTAAAATTATTTTCATGCAGCAAAGATAATAGGCACCTGAGTGACAAAAATCACACTAACATAGTAAAGCTAAATGACCAACATTCAGCTTTTGAAACAGTTGAATGCCATTCTGATAACCATAAGGTGTTTAGCAGGTCTACTGGATGGGGCATAGATAGTCTTATACCTGTATAAATTAAAATTATCATTTAATGCTGAGAAATGTACCAAGGATGTAACACAAAAATTTAGATCCTAGTCTTCTGCCAAAACATACATACAGTGCAAATAATCCTTTCAGAGCCTTGTGGAAGAAAGGTAAAGGGCTTAGCAGATTTAGAAAGTGCTAAATGAAGTCAGAAGTCAGTGAACTTGTGTGATGGTATAGCCACTGTATATGTTTAGAAGGGAGGCAAAGCTATCAAGTAATCTCTTAGCCTGTGAGAAATGCTGGAAAGGCCAAACCTACATTATTTCTTTACATTATTTTTTTTTAAAACTTTTTTCCCCCTCCTGTCTATGTTTTGGGGTATTGAGTTAGAATCTTCTCCTTGGGCAGATAAGTTGAAGTGCTTTCACTGCAGGATTCCACTGACACATAAGATGTAGCAAAATCTCTTTCACTGGAAATAATGATTGATGATGTGCTTATTTGAGACAGAAATTATTATGTGTTATAAGAATCTATGCAATGCATGCCAAGCAAAAAAAGAAGCCTTAAATTGAGTGAGAATTAATATCCAATTGGGATGAGTAAGACTGGTTATTTAGGAAACCTACCATGATTTGTGCGTCGTGACAAAAGAATTTGACTGAACATCAGTAAGGTAACTGGACTAGTGGGATGACTTCAAAGGAGAGAGGCCACCCAGAGATTCACAGCCTCATTACTATTTCTAAGCAAACCTATTCCCTGATTTATTATAAATATTCCACTGAACATATTACTAGGGGACGATAGTGGATGCTCCTGTGATTACAAGGGGAAAGACTCAGGGGACAGCCACAGAGGAGCTCAAACTAATTTTTCTATGCTTAAGAAAAAGTCCAAAATGAGACAAGTTTATGTGGGTTAGAGACTGTACTTCTGGAACAAGATGATCTGGGGGCATATCCTTTTGACACACAGATTTGACTGTGATAGAACTGTACTCAGACTGGGAAATGCAACTGCTGGTTATTGGATTGACTTAGGAGTGATTCTATGTATATGTTTATAAATCACTTGAGATAAAAACAGACCATATTACCACGGGAATCTATGTGATAGAAACTACTTCACAGATCACCCTTTTAGCCTCAGAAAGTGTCCATTCATCATGAAATTGATAAAATAAAAGCCTTCAATTTGAAAAGGGCATGATTAGAATATGCATGATTATGAGAGGAAGCATGAAGTGGTCTATGAGGGCTCTTTCCAGGGAGATCCTTGCCTAAGCATAGATTTTTGCAAAGGTGTTGAAAGTGAAATGGAGCATGCTGAGATCGGGAGGGTGTCACTAGGTAGTGTCAAAATGTCCCTGTGCTGACTGTTGGAGAAGTGCTAATGGAATTTTAAATAATCTTTTCTGCTCCTTAGGTCTCAAAATGTGTAACTTTCTTTGCTCCAAGGATCTGAGTACATTATCAGAGTTTAAGTACTAATAGGTTTCTAAGAAACAGAATGCTGATAAACAAAGAAGTTGAAACAATAGGAAGATCTTGCTTGCTTTGTCTAAATTTGATTCATCATTTTGGATTACATTGATTTTAATGAGAAAGGTTTTGTTTAAATTTGAATTGCTATATGTTACATTTTAGAAAACAACCACTTATTAATTTGTAATATATTCTCCCTTCCCTCACATACAGGATTCCAGATGAATTAATAACCAATTGTGTTCAGCAGTCCATAAATTTCTACTCTTTTCAGCCAACCTTTTATGAATATCTGCATGGGTTAGCAGAAATAGTTTGGTTATGAGAATATATTCTGGAGCATTGAACAAATTTATTCACATTGAGCACTATTGCAAAACATCATACATCTCGCTGCACAGAGATGATGTTAGAGACTTCAGGGCAGAAGAACAGAGGTTTCAGTGCCAGAATGTAATGGGTTTCTTGAACCGAAGGTGGTTAACTGTGGTTAGCCAAAAGTACTATACATCAAGAATGACGAATAGGGCAGAAAACGAACTCCAAGAATGTACAATAGTTGCCATTAATGTCTCGGAGCATATTTCAGGCAAATCAATGGGATTTCTGCTGAGGGAATAAGTTGATGATCTTAACAATGCCCTTTCTTATAAGCACTCATGATGGTAAATGGTCTCAGAAGAGAATTTCAGGAGTCACTGGCTTTCTGTTTCTGAGAACATATATAACTGTGTAAAAAACACTCTTCTGTTTAAAGCCAGGAACTGAGGGTAGGAACCTCCAGAAGTGCTCCCACATTATTTTGGTTGGGCACCCTCATGAGCTTCAGAGGTGACACTGTGATGGTAAACTATGGGGAAAAGAGGTGATTACTGCTGACAGAGATCTCCAAGTCATCACAACAATTTGCTTACAACTGTGGGGAATTCTGAGAGTTTACCCTGTCCTCTCTTCTATAGTTATTGATTTATTCTTTACTAATTGCTTGAATTCTTCTATAGTAGTTGTTAGTTTGGGTTGAAACATTTGCTTTTCTTTTCTAATTTTCCAAGATTAAAACAATATCTTCAGTGTAAGGGAATATAATTTAGCTACTAAGTCCAGTGTGACCCAGCCCATATCCTATGGCTAGTGCCAGAAAATACCAGCATTCCTTTGTGTTACATTGCAAGGTCTAAAATGCTGAAAGAATATTATCTTTCATTAAATTAAACAATCCTTCAGCAGCTCCTCAGATAAGTCATATAAGCAGTAATTTTATGTACAGCATTAAAAGCTGAGATGCTCACTTTGCAGTTCAGAATCTTTGCCCACCTTCCAAACTCTAATAGGGCTCTTTTAATGAGTAATCTATTGTTGCTCCAATATTACTGGTGCCCACTCTCAGAATACTACTGGTGTAATGTTACCATAAATATTTGTGTGAATGAACTCTTAGTAATTCCTCTGGCACATCACATCCCTTTTCAACGAAGCAATGTACCTATTAAAAAAAAAAATAAAGAAAGTCAGGTTTAACTCTTCAGTGGTCTTTTGTCTATGATGGTTCTCAGATCCAAATAACTGCCTAGAAATATTTAAATATATTTTGAGATGTATTAGGACATAATTATTGCATATCAAACATTCCTGGATTATTGATCAGTATTTTTAATGAGACATTAATTTAATGAGACAGCTGCAGTATTTTCCAATAAAATTGTTTTTTAAAGTGTGTCTTCATGGTCTACTGCAGAATCTTGAAATCTTATTCTTTCTGTATATGTATACATTCACCCTTAAAGAAAATCTTTATTTTTAAATAAAATGTAAGCCGAACATTTTAGTCAAGGACTGTAGTAATTATAGTACTAGAAAATAAAAAAGTTCAAATCGTATTTTCTGCTTGTAAATAGAAGTGATGAAGCAGTTTCACAGTTAAATTGCACCTTCCTAATTAAAATACTTTTCATTTACTTCAATTAGTTACTTAAGACTCTTTTGATGACTTCTCATTTTTTCATTATGAGCAGTGAGAAAAGTGACTTTATAAAAGCTCTTGCATGTCTTTACCTCCCATTTGTCTCTTTCAAGGCTGAAGAGCTCTAGATTTCTTCTCAAATATAGGCTACCTCATGCTTTTCATTGTTCTTGTCATTTTTTTTAAAACTGTTTCTGGTCCTTGGTTTGGTTAGTTTTTGTTGGGGTATTTTTGAGAAGTCACCAGAACCACATAGTAGCTTCATAATGTCCTTTGCTTTGGTTTTGAGAGCAGATGCTTAGAGAAGTGCATTAGAGAAGGTAATTGTACAAAATCCCTCTACTGTCCCAGTGCCTAGAGCTTACCTTAGTAACAGAAGCTCTTTTGTCAGAAATGTCTACAGCAAAGATTAACCCAAAGTCTCTTATCCAAGTCACTCTGTAGGCCTGCATTTTTCAGAGTAAAAGTGGCTGGGTATAGAAAGGAGGAAAAAATCACGGACTCCTTAATTTTGAGGGATGAAGCAGTGTGAAACTTTGACCTATGAAGTACATTCTGGATGAGAATTATAGAAGTTGCTACCTCTTTTTTTTTTTTTTTCCAAATGTTACTTGGGGGTGGTGGGGGAAGGTTCAGTGGTTGAACCTAAAATAAATAAGTACTTGAGGTCAGCCCAAAATCAAATTTCTATTGAAACAAATAGTCATTGCCAGTAGGAATGCTCAAACCCTTATGGAGAAATTGCAGTTTCTATAGTCTGATCTCAACAGCAAAGGTTCTCAACAAATATTCACCTTTTGCACCATATGCTTGCATGACCCATGGTAACCCCACATCCTGCTGCTTTGAATGAGAATAAAGGCTTTCCTATACATGTTTTCATTTTTCCTGTTTCTGAAAGAAATGGGATTTGTTTAACAGCAAATCTAATTTGGATGTGATTATTGCTGTTGAGAGAATAAGTGCTGGCTGGCTAGGTAGGGAGCCAGAAAAGGTTTCTAGCTACAAGCAAAGAAATCAGCAAGATGGGACTCAGCAACTCCATGCCCTTGATTACAAAAAAAAAAAACAAAAAACAAAAAATAAAAACAATACAAAGATTTGAGAGAAGGTCTCTCTCACAGGCATAAAGAAAAGGCTTTTGCATGTTGGGTACTGAAGTATATCACTGGGTTGTTAGTCCCAAAGGACCTGTAAGTAAGTGGGAGAGATCATAAGTATTTGGTGTTTGCAATGAGAAGATAAGAAGAAAGTCATGTAACTCACTCCTTTTGTGTATCTGCAAAAGAAGTAGGGGTTTGTAACTTTTTCTGAGAGAGAAGACTGATGCTTTGCTCTGTTCACTAGTACCATCCTGGTTGTGGCTGGTCTTAAGGTTGGGAAGAAGGACTGAGGCACTGTGTTTACAGTGATATTACAGCTGTATCCACCTCTGGGCAAAATTGTCCCAGTATGAGATGAGTAAATAAACACAAAATAACAGTGTATTGGGGCTGGGGGGGAAGAAAGTGAGAGAATTGGGAAATAGATTGACCTCTCCAGGCCCCTCCATCCTTGTAGAGGACTGCTTCTGTAAGAACAACTGGCCAAGCATAAGATCTTAGGCCCTGATAAGTAAATTATTGAACTCCACCCTGAAATTCCTCAGATTGTATGCAGTCCCCTGGTTCCTTGGAAATTTTCTTTGGCAAAATTTTTAATGACAGTAGAGAACAAGTGCAAGACAAAGTGAATGCAACAGAAGACCAGTAGAGCTTGCAGTCAACAGTTTGTATAACCTGCATGATTCTGAAAGTCATGTTTCACTTTATCTCGAGGGGGTTTGCTCTGAGTCTGTTACAATCTCTTACCCCTCCATTGTGTGCAGGTATCACTACCAGCAACAGAAGTAATTTCTTTTGCAAAAGAAATTATGGTCTGTGCTAAGCCAGTAGCTGTTCCTGTACATGCCTGTATTGTAACATGACTGAGAACTCTCCCCCAGTTAAGTTGAAATGGAGAGTGTTCAGTAGATCTCTGTGGGACTCTGTTGCTTATAAAAATAAGAAAGCATGACTTATGACAGAAATTGTCATTGCTGAAACTCATTCTTTAACTTATAAAGATTATGAAAAATTCACCATTGAAATTAAGTAGCTCTGTTGGAAATCATTTTCCTTTAAAGATTTCAGGCCAGAAAATTGGATACATTTCTAATATTGTTTTTTAGAAAAAAAATCACCTACAGAAAGCAAGTATCCTTGTGAAAACTTGTTGGTTTTGTTTGTTTTCCTTGCTAAATCCCCAATTTTCTATCACATAGTTTCAACAAAATCTCTTCTGAGAGCATGAAGACCAAGAGAGATCAAATGAAATCTATGAAGTGCTCTTAAAATTGAGAGGAGGGTTAAAATCCTAAAAAGAAAAAAATGTTAAGCTGTTTGGACCACAAAAGAATATTTGGGGTGATTTCTAAGATTTGTCTGTATCTTGTTGATTTGCCCTGAAACTGCTAAACAGCTAATGAAGCAAAAGTTCAACTCAAACAGTTTAATCTAGAGCTGATGGAAAAATACTTGGAGTAAAACATTTCAAATATAAAATGGCTTTTTTCCAAAACCAGAACTTTCAGGAAAAGCTTTCAGTTTCTTCTAAATTTTCTTTTTTTTTTTTTTAATTGGAAACAAATATTTTGTTCTTCTATTAATATTTTTTCCTCCCTCCCTGTACCCTACTTTCTTTTGCCTCTGGATGCAATGTAAAGACTAATATCTGGGGATTGTTCACTCCTGACATTTTCTTTAAGATTTTCTTTCTTTGTTTTGTTTGTTTATTTCTCAGCTTTGAAAAGGCTTCAATGTTACAAATAGACAAATCTTGAAAATTCTCAGATTAGATTTTCTACTAAATAAAATGAATGCTGTCCAAAGAAAAAGAATGGGCTCCAAAGTTGAAATTTAATTTAAAATTTGACAAAAACTTCGTAGTTCAAGCCACATATGAACAAACAATGTCAAAATGTTTTTTCCCAATCATCAGATTACTCTGTTTTCCTGTAGGTTGCAGGCCATAGCATATTACCAGTTATTCCTGCTTGAGCTTTGTTACTGTGCCCAACAAATGTGGGACTGCCTGTGGTCCTCCCTTCTGTTTGTGAGCTTTCTAAGGTTGGCAGATGCTGTCAATTACCACTTGAAACTTGACTGATAATCTTGCCACTGTGCAGCAAAGACTGGAGAGCTATAGGTGTGCTCTGCATTTTCTTCAAACCTCACAGGGCACTCACAGGAATGGTTGAATTTCCATGTAGACGTGCCTGGACTCCTTCAGAAACACCTGGGTTTGACACCAGGATTTGAGGCTGCAACACAAGGACCTGGGTAGATGCTTAGACATTTTGTCTGTGCTGCAGATGAACTGCCTGAGGCACCTTAGGTCCCTCTGTACAGCTGTTCTCACTGTTGAACAGAGATATCTTTAGATACAAGCTTAAATATTTTACTGACTCTAGACCTCAGTTAATGTGAAATATCAGTCAGAGGAGTCAGTGCCTCTCGGAGCACAATCAACTGGCACAGGCTGAATGCAAATGAAACACGAATGCTAACTGAACATCTGAAGCAGAACCCAAAGAAGGACAACAAATAACTGCTGGTCTTGGGTGAAAGTAGGTGTCAGGCTATGGAAAGGTCAGGCTTTCCCTGAGGTCTCACTGCAAAATCTCAAGGTTTACCAAATTTTCTAACCTGCCAGTTGGCAAGCACCAGTGCTATGGTCCCACTATGGGAACCATGATGGAACTCACTGGCATCAGTGTAAGAAACTCTGTTCTGCTCCCCTTGGCTGCAAATAACTTAAGTGTTCTCCCTTATTGTTTTTTTTTTATTTGAGAATGGATAATGGAAAGTCTGGGAGAAGAGTCAAGGGCCACCAAGACAAGAGGCAATGGAACTCAGTTATGATTATGAAAGAAACAGGAAAGATTTTTTTGTGGTGTCCTGAATTTTAGAGGATGGGTGCAGGAAATGTGTGTCAAGAGAAGGCAACAAGTAACTGTGAGATTAGAAAGAAGTCCAAGAATTATTCTAGATTTGAACAAGATATGATCAAGGATATAAAAGAAAACAATTCAATGGAGTAAGTGAATTAAACAGAAGAGCTTTTCGTAGTTTTGAGGAAGGAAGAAAAATATGTAGGAGAGGAGAATTTAAAGCAGAGAAACATAACATAGGAAAGAAAAGTAATGATTTGAGAAATGTGTGTCAAATTTGATTCAGAAATAATGGCTTTGAGTAGGTGTGAAGGGGAGAAAAAATATCTTAGAGGAAGTGGTAGGGGCTGCAGAAAACACATGGAGATGGGAAAAGAATCAGGAACTCAGAGAAATGTAACAGTGAACTGTGAAGAGTAGTATTTTGGGGTGAAAGGCATGCAATGAAACATTTTTTTTCCTTTTTTTTCCCCCCTCTGTTGTTTGTTTATTCCACTCCAGGCAATCTGATCTTTCTCTCCCTGTCCATGCTGTTTTACCTCTGGGTTTTCTGGTTTGATAGCCATCCCTATTGCTAGAGGATTTGGTGTGCAGAAACCAGAAGGATATGACTGTGTCATCTGTGTGTGCTTAGCTAACAGCACAGGAATCAAGCCTAGACTGACTCTAGCAAATCAAGCCATGCCAGGGAATGTTCCTGAGAGCTGAAGACCACTTTTTGCTATGAAATTTTTAGCATGGATGCTGGCAACACTCTGACCCAGGTCAGGTAGCACTGTCCTAGATGATTCCCAAATATGGCTCGGGAGTCAGTGCGTGCCAAGGGCAGCTCCCAGTAGGCAGTTTGGATGCACTCACCCCAGTTTGGCGGGTAAAGGAAGTGAATGGGATTGAGGCAGCCTGTTCTGTGCCAGATGTTGCTGTGGGCCAGGGAACATTCCTTAGCACATTTAGTTTACTAGCATGGATGCAGCCAAAGAGTGCATTGTTTCTTCTCTTTAAAAGAGAGGATGCAGTTGCTCTTTAGCTTAGAACAAGGTTACCTTCCTTTAGATAGAAATAGTTAGAAAGCTTCTGGAAGAAGCACGTGAAAGGGAAGAGACAAGATATACATAAAACAGTAGAAGCTCCTCCAGGCAGTGGAAGAATTGGAAACTACAAAACTAGAAGTGCATGTATAAATCTGGGGTGGGGAACTAAACTGAAGCTAGAGCTGTATTTGGATATGCTGGAACCCTTGCCTACCCTGATGAAAAGATCAGTGCTGTATTTGTACAGGTGATAGTATGTGCTGTCTTCTCTGCACTTATAAGCACTGGGACAGAATATCAGACATGGGAGAGGACAGTGTTCCTCGTTTATCATCCTCTGTAATGGCTGTGCTCATGAAAGCATGTGTAGTGAGTTAGGCTGCTGTAGGCAGAACGTGCAGTCTAGAAGCAGCATGAATCTAGTGGGAAATGTGCAAATGCTGAACCTGCAAAGTGGCA
The DNA here is from genome assembly GCA_013397375.1 of Toxostoma redivivum. Lineage (NCBI taxonomy): Eukaryota > Metazoa > Chordata > Aves > Passeriformes > Mimidae > Toxostoma > Toxostoma redivivum. The sequence goes on from VXBI01010999.1 coordinate 1,157,304, forward strand.
GATGATCTATCTAATGGAGGTACTTGGTGTTAGGTACAACTAGACCTGGAAGTAAGTACACAACTTCCAAGTCTTTCTTCACTTCCTGCTAGCATTAGTTAAAGTCCACATGTTGATGAAAAATGTTTTATAAAATTATAATTAATGTATCTAGAAATGGTTTTGTTTTACTGACTTACCTAAATTATACCTTTGTAGCTAGATCCAAGCAGTCAGCTAACAGAAATTATTGATTAAAAACAGCTTTTAATGTGAATACTCTGTCAATGAATGCAGTCTTCTGTTGTGCCAGAAGTGTTGCTTTGCTCTGTTAGCAAGGAGAGTCCACAGGAAGATCTGCATGTTTGCAGGGCATTGGAGAGTTGAACAATGGAGTCTGCAGTGCTGTGATCTTGTCCAGTGAAATCCTCTGGCCTTGCGTTCTCCATCTGTTTCCATTCAGGTCAAGTGCACGTGCTTCTCATTTATTACTGTCTGTCATCTGCATGACAGGAGCACCGAGAGCCCCCACCTGAGATCAGCTCCTGCCGATTCTAGGTATTGTGCAGGGACTCATACTTACTCAGTTTATAGCACAAATGGCTGGGACAATAAAAGGGATGAAGTAAAGGGCTTCAGGTGGAAGTTCAAGAGCTCTGATGCAAGAAGATTAAGATGAAATCCTACCCTCATGTCAATAAGAGTTTTCCCATTCATTTCCATGTGATGTGACCTGGATTTCTACCCTGGCTGACTTGTCCAAAATTGTAAGGGAAGTCTGCATCAGAGACAGGAATTGAACTTTGAGTCCTTGTCCCATGACATTGCCTTTCCTGACAAAGGGGCGGGGTTATTAGATCTTCACTGTGCATTGTTCTCTCAACAAAATTAATGGAAGTTTTGCATGTTGAGGGACTACAGGCTTGATCTGTTTGATCCTTGTACATCTTTTCTCTTCACCTCGTGGTAGAACCTCTGAGTTCTGACTGTGAGAGATGAGTAAACTCAGCAGGTTCACAAAGAAGGCACATATGAACCTTCTACAGCCTGAATGAGAGCTTAAGGTTGGAAGGAATCCAAACCTCAGAAGGAAATTCAGCTGAAATGACCAACTTTTGCCTGGTTTGGGGTCAAAACCTAGGGAAAACAACACTTCAGATGGTTTCTATATAAAAAAACATGAAGCCACCCAGGTTTATAGAAAACCACTTCAAATTTTCTTACTGTGGAGCCAGGTTCAGAAAGAAAGTATGGAAAATTGAGTAATACTGCTCAAGTTCCAGATTGATGGCACAGATTCAAAATATTTTAAACCTGCTGTACTCTAGGTTCATTTCACTTTCAAAGCTTGGCAGGAATCCAGCAGCTACCTCAAATGGTATAGTACCAAGATACTTACCAGACATTTGTAGTCTTCTCCACCAAACCATTTGCTAAGCTTTTCTAGACCTTTTTTTTCTTGGCATTTACATTTAAACCTCAGGGACTTGTGTTGATCCTACCAGAAAACTCATGACTTCCTGTGTTCCTTGGAGTTTTATTCTCAAGAATTTTAATTTCAGACAGGTCTGCCCCAATAAAGGAGACAAAATGCTAAAGTCTAAACTAAACACAATACTAGAGTTCTCCTTAATGATATGCCATCAGCCTACAGTGCCTGTAAAAAGACAAGACTGTAGAAATGCAGCAAATCAGTAATTTTGGTAGAGCTAGACTTTATGAAGACTTGTTCTTGCAGCAGTTGACAGTTGTCAGCTTCATCTTCAGTACTATGTTAGAGCCTTGTTTTCAAGGTGAAATGTGATACAATAATCTTTCCTGTGGACTAAAAATGGGTTTGCTAAAACTTAACGATGTTCGATAAGCAAACAATGATGTATTGGCCACTTACACAGAGCAAAAGCCTGGAAAAGAACAAACTTCCTAAGAGAAAATGGTCCTCATTCAAATCTCACTGAAAATATTTGCACTGCTTTCCTCAGAATTTGTGTGCTGTGCTTAAGCCTGCACTAGATAGTCACTAGCTTGGAATTAAGTCAGGTGGAAAAAATCACTATGATTTCAATAAGGCCTTTCTCCTTGGGAAAATCTGCTAATTGTGACACTTGAATGAAGCATTCAAAACAAAAAGTAAGAATTTGAATTCACAACATGTATTTAAAAGCTCTTTTCTAACTGAAAGCGTATATGCACAGACGCGCTTGAAGGATCTCAGGTAGAAGTTTTGTTACCTCTGATTACCTTTGGTTACCTCTGCCTGTTATCCATCATGAGCTGAGAAAAATTATTTTTTATGCATCTGAGCAATGTTCTTTTCACAAATGTGCATCAGGATAGCGTCTTTAGCCCATGAATAAGACACAAAAGCAGATGACACAGAGATAAAAAGTAGCTTCTCTCTAAGAAAACACATTACACTCTGTGTGTGTTTTTAGCAGTCCTCTGGTTGTCTTTAGCCATCTCTGAGCCATGAACAAGCTTTTCATAGAAAATCAATGCTTTCAACTTTACTGAATTTAATGTTTGCTAACATTAACCATGACACTATGGGAATAACATTCCTTCCACTAGTCCCTTTTACAATGATGAGAAACAAAATTGAAATGGAGGAGAAAAGAATAAGAAGGATATAAACTGCAAGTAAACAAGATGACACCTACTCTGTGAAAGAAGAAGGTCCATCTTACACCATTTTACTTATGTTTGTATTGTGTCAGATAATACAGAAGCTTGCAGGATACAGATGCCCTAGGGAATTACCTTCAATTAAATCTTACCACTGCTGCAAAGGAAGAATTTTGTCCAACCTATGAGAGTGATAAGTGCTTAGATAAGAAAAGTTCTGATTTCATTTCAGTGCTACCATCTGGTGGGCAAAATGCAGACAGCAAAAATCCCATTGCTGTAACACTGGAACATTCTGATACAGTGAGTTTTTGTTTTAGTTTGTGAAGGAAACATAAGATATTATTAAAACAACTTGAACATCTGGTTTGGGGATAAAGTCATTTTGCAGTGCTGCTGCCAGCCCTCAGGGCCAAGTGCAATGAGAACAGCCTTCCCTTCCAGAGTCTCCATAATGCATAACACCAAACTAAAATTTCATGTCCAACACAAATGAAGAACAAAATATACTGGAGCTGGAGCTGTACACATCTAGGGAAATTCTGCTGATAGCTTGAAAGCCAGAGCATTGTATGAGATTGAAGCTGCAGAATTTTAAAAATGAAGAGCAGGGAAGAGGAGTCATGTTTATTTTATTACAGGTAAGTTAAAGACAAAGTTACATGAGGAGAATAAGTAGAAAGGAAAATCACTAGTAAATCTATGTGATTAGTTATTGAAAGGATCTGTTAAGACACCATAATGAAGAGCAGTGCTGTTTTCTTTGGTGCACTTAGAACTTACATTGTGAAGGTGGAAACAAGGATCAGATCCGATCTTCTCCAACTACTGCCTGAACTTTTGAGATCTGGAAGAAAAGGGACTAATTGTTCCAATTTTGTTACTTACTTTCAAATGAGTCTAGCCCGAAACCTCAAACATTTATGCAAACTTCTTGCCTGTTAAGATGTACGTAACTGTCATAACCACACCACTTTAATTTTTACAAAACTTTGAGGGAATTGTTGCTGAAAAAACATCTTCAGGGTAGACATTCTGGTGTCATTTAACCTTAGTATGGCTGAGATTTTACCATTGGCATTCTTCAACTTTCCTATACTGTCATTTTCTCTGATGTAAATAAGAACTAACTACTGATGTTTCAAATGCTTCTAGTCCCAACTCAAATGCTCTTTTTGGCCATCTGCCTGCATACAAAAATGAACTGTCTTTTTAAAAACTATTGAAGTTGTGTTATACCATCAGGGATTGCTTTCACTTTTAACCTGGCATAAATATATTAAAAGGAAACCCAGCTAACAAAATTTAATCAATAGTGAGGTTTTTGAGCAGGTGTGAATACTGGTCTCTTAGACTGATGTATTCGACCCTTTGATTTAACTTGGCAAGCTTTATATAAAAATCTTCAGTAATTAAATGCTGATATTGGTATTTTTTGAGTCTTGGGTAATGTAAATCTACTACTTCAGAAGGTCAGCCAGTAGGTGACTTAATGTCTCTAAGATCTTCCACTAATGAGTACAACAGTAATTCGTGATAATTTCAGCCTTGGTAACAAGGTTCACAGAGATCTGGTCAAGCATTCCAGAACTCCAGCTTCATCAGGAAATTTGTACTGTGGTTGAACGAGAATAAATAACCTTCTCTGAGATTCATCTCTTATATTGTTCTACTGAGTTCCTGCCAGCCTGTCAACTAGAACAAATATTCATTTCTTCCAGTATAGATTAAAGTGATTTCTATTTTTCCCACTACAGACTTGGCCCTTGACTTAGAAGTGATAGAGATCAGATGCAAGAAAGACTGAGATGAGTTACTGTGTTATACGTAAAGAAACGGAAACCATTTTTTGTCTCTTGATAAAAAATATTCCTGAGGTTTCTGAGGTTTAAGCCCCTCTACACATTTCATGTTGAAAAGGTGAATAAATAATAGAAATTCACAGACTTTAATTCCAAAAGAGCAGAAAGAACAACTGCTGTTCACTTAATCAGATTTCCTACAGCAAGTATTTCAAAGGAATATGGGAGTTTGTGGCATATTTTGCTTTCCTTTTTTTAAAATGCAAGTGTATTCTCTTTTGAGATCTCTTTTTTGCAGTACCCCAGAAAACCAATGATTCAGTGATTGCTCCCATTGAGACCTTCTCTACATAGAAAATGACACATGCTGGCTTAGAGATGCTACTTCTCCCATACGTACTGTTCTGTATTTCTTGAGGAGCAGCACTATCAGAACATCTTTTGCCAAATACTGAGCTTAAAAGGAGCTCTGGAAGTTTGATACACACTTTCTTGTTGGTTTAAAGAGTTAACTAGGCATTTATTGTCAGAGCCAGGCTACTGGGCTTGGCAGAGCTTCTCTGAGCCTGTGCTTGTGTTTATTAACACACTCATGTGAGGCCCAGTTACTGCTTTCCTTTTTCACCTCAAATTCACCTCAAAAACCATGAGCCCAAACGGAGATGTAGTCTAATATGGCACGAGCAGCTTGGTTGCCTCTCTCCCTGGACAGAGACCTCAGAGGAATCTGGGGGCCAGGAGGAGCTGCCTCAGGCCAGAGGCCATATCCCAGCTCAGTGGTACTGGCTCTTGGATCCAGCTGAATTAAAAATTTACCATATGCCCCAACTCCCATGGTGATGAAGTCTTCCCTGTTTGAGAGGCAAATGGTTTTGGATCCCCCTTTACTGACCTGTATTGATATTTCCCTTTCATTTGAAGCCCCTCCTGTATAATCCCAGCCATAAATTATTCCCTAGAAATTGCTTTTTTTAACATACCATGACAATCTTAATGAAGAAGTATCTTTTTTTATCAGATCTCAAGTTCTGATTTGAAAACTTGACCTGATAAATGTTTCTTCCCCTTCTCAACATTCAGTAACCCTACTACATATATGTACATGCATTTATTTATTCATTGGCTTTGAGTTAGGACAGTACTTGTCCAGGGAAAAGACATAAAAACATGGCCAAAAGAAAAGGATGAAAAGAAAGCTGCAAGGATTTCTTACTCAGCTTAAATACCTTTTGAGGAAAATTCTTTTTGACATTTTTTCACAGTTTTTGGCTTGTGCCTTGTCGTGGTTTGCAATAACCATTTTGAGGTAAATACTCCTTAGAGAGCACAACTGGGAAGATCTCCACATCACGATAAGAGCTGGTAATATTGTAGGAACAATATTCCTTTGAGATGATTTAGGAGGTCTGCTAGGTTTTCTGTTGCATCACTCCATTTTTTTCTGATGGCCCACACAGATGGGTGCATGAAAGTTGTCTTGGGCCCCATTCTTCTATGGAAGGCATGATTGCCACCATTGGAATGACCTGCTCCTTAATGAAGATTTTCTGGCCTTCCTAATTGTCTTCATTCCAGACTACTGGCCTTGCTGCTAGTGTCCATGTCATTAGATGTACTCATAGAGTTTCTTGCTTCCTCCACAGGGGGCCAAAGTTGGGTTTTAAATTGAGAATAGCAAAGATGGAGCCCTGCAAGCACTGTGTATTTTTTGATATGTCTAGCAATATTAGATTTGAGAGAGGCAATTTCCTGTATTTAATGTTTTAGCATGCTGAGTGGTGAAGTAATGACTATTTTCAATAACAGAAGTTTGTTTTATTTCCAGTGGAAGCTCATTCCCTTTTCGTACAGCAGCTGCTTCCTACAGGGTGACTTTAGGGCTGCAGACATTACAAAGAGGTATTGAAAGCGACAATGGCTGGATGTGCTTCAAGTACACTGGAAGAGAACCCTACTGGCCCTCAAAGTGCCTGGGATGGGTGGCATGGGATTAGAGGACGGAGAATGGTACTCCTATTGGATCTGAAGCTGGATCCCAAGAGTCCATCTGTTCTGGGCTTTTGTTACTTATCCATGCATTAGCAGTAATTTCACATATATTCTGCCAATTCCCCAGGCTTGTCTGGTCATAGGGTTCCTTCCGCCAGATTTTTCTGCCTGTCTTCTGGAGCCCTTCTCTGGGGGATCACTCCCACTTCCTTTATGTCAGAATGGATAACAAGGCACTTACCTCAGTAAGCCAGCAGAGTCTATCCAACCTTTCCCTGCAGGCTTTGCCTTGGATAACGAGGGGGGATTGTCTCTGGCAAAGACTTGTGTCTTGTGATACAGTCCTTTTAAAAGCTGTGGTGAAATAGGGTTTACAGTGATACTGGTTATTGAGAATTTGATTTCTCTGGTGCTCTTAATGGACTTGTTTTTTCCCTCCTTCAGCTTTGTCTCATAGCAATACTATCCATTCATTTTATGAACATATTAATCCTTTCATGGCCAACAATGACATCTGGCACTATAACATGTGATAGTGGACAGCAGAACAGAAAGTGAAAATGTAACCTCTCTATAGAAATTTTAGAGATTTCAGGGGAGATGTATGGAATTTAGACTAGAGGAGAACCTTCCTGCAGAAGTAGATGGCTTTCCAGGCTTTTGTTATTGGTGCAGTATAGAATAAATGGTACTATATCATCATTTAACTTTTTGCTACTGTATTTTGAATAGTACCACAGCCTAATGACTGAAATTCTTGGATTCTAGTACTAGCTTTTTCAAGACCCAGTAGACTCTAGTGAAATTCCTTTTTTTCTTTTTTTTTTAATTTTCTTTTCTATAGTATTAAGCTATGGAGATAAGCATTTCACCAGACCTGTGGAACACATTCTAACAACTTTCCTGAGTTTTACATTACACATCAGCTTAATAGATGTGAGAGAGAAAAAAGTGTCTCTTTTAGAAGGCTTAATTAAAAATAAATGGAGTGGGTAAAAACTGCTTCTGACTTCACTGGACTTGGGAAAAGGATGATGAGTATATAGTATTTCGAGTGTAAATCCTCCTTTATCCCTGTGTTTGTAGACGTAGTGTCTTCATTTGTAACATAGGATTACTCAACAAGTCACAGATAACTGTAAGATAGACAGCAGACAAAACTGCAAGCAAACAACTAAAAAAAAAATTAAAAGATCAAACCATAGACAATACATTTCTGCAAAGGAAAGATAAAGTTCAAAGAGAGAGCTCAGACATTCATTTATGAGAGATTTATGACTGTACTGGAGAAATATTTAAATATGACAGTTCCCTTGTTTATGGGCAAAATAGCATGTTCCCATGCAGATAAATAAAATTCATTTCAATATTCTTACACTAGTCTTTGTTTATAAGAGTTTATTCCAAAATTCAGACTAAAGATAAGGATTTGCTACTGCGAATAACTAAAGATTAATCCAGATGTTGGTGTTGTTTCTTAGAGGAGTAGAAAGCAGATTTATTGAGAGCAGTAGAGCTGCTGTTGATGGTTTCTTATCTTTGGTATTACATTTTGTAATGTGTGGCAGAGATGAAAGCAGTGCACAGAATGGATGAATGATATTTCAAAAATTGGTAAACATATTCTATACTGGATGGTGGATAATCTTAAAGTATCCAGCCTCATCTTCAGTGCTTCTGTTGAATTATATGTCCTTATTAAAAATCTGATTTTCCTTATTTCTTTTTCATTGTTATAGGGAAAAACGTTGCAGTTTTGCCACTTAGAGTTGTGGGGTTTCTTTTTTAGGAAAAAAAAAGGTGTTGCTCTGCTCTGTAAATCTGAATGCTGTGTTAAAGATTGGGATGGAATGTGAGCCCTTTGACTTTACTATGGATTAACAGATAAGGAAAAATGTGCTCACTCCTAGTGCACAGAAGGACAGCTGCTACTCACTGAATGTGATTTCCTGTGAACCATGGAAGCTGGAGGCCCCATTCAGTCCAATAGCCAAATCCTGGCTCATATTTACATAGGAGAAATTCCAATAGCCACTCAGTGAGACCATGAACAGCAGAGAGTGGGGATTGCAGGCAGGGAAGCACCAAAACTCCACTTATTCTTCCAGAAATTGGAAACCTTTTTATTTCCAGCCTTACTTTAGTCCTAGCCAATGTGTAACCACTGACATTGTTATTGTCTAGATTTTCAAATTTCTTCTCTGTATCCAGTTCTATACTTCTCCTTATGTCTGCTGAACTTACTATCATTGGGACATCCCACAGCCTTTGATTTGCTGGGCTGAACAACCAGTTGGTTTAGGTCTTCTTCTACAAGGCAGGTTCTGATCAGCTGTGTGGCCGTTCTCCTGTACCTGCTTCCTTTTCAATACGTCTTTGCCACATGTGGGTGGTCAGAATTGTATTATATGCAGAGTGGAGGCTTGCCAAAGCTTTCTGGAATGACAATAATGCTTCCCTTTCTTTAGCAAGACATGCTAGAGTCATGGCTGTCATCTTCTTTGTGGCTGTGCTTCATTAATGACTAATCATCAACCTTTTCCCCTTTTGTTCTGTTAGAGCTGTCCTAACAAGATCCATAGCTATGCACTTTAGCTAATAAGACAGATATTTTTGCAAGGTAGTGTTTAGATCTTCCCATAAAAGATTCAAATTGGAAGTTCATTCTCTTCACACTTTTTAGGCAAAATTGACTGCTCACTCTGATCTCAGTAGCCAAAAGATTGTTTAATAGGTGGCATTTACAGGTAGAGACTTGAAAAGTGAGGTTGGTTTTATGGTGTTTTTCCCCTTTTTCATGCTTTGTTGTGATTATGATGAGAGATCTAGTGATTAAGATGACCAGAGTCATCCTATGTCAGATGGCCACACGTTCTCTTGATTCACAGAGAGAAAGGATTCATCAGCTGTGTGGCAGGACCAAGTTTTTTAGGCAATTAACATTTTCCTTGACAGTGTCATTTGGCAACTGTGCTCATGGCCAGAGCTGGAGCCTGCTTAGCCCTGCCTGCCTTCCCTCACACCTGCCTGGAGGAGCTGCCTGGGCCAGGGGTCAGTTATTAAGAAATACACACAAAACCTCACAGGTGTGGAGGAAGAGAAAAGCAGAACAACAGTCAGGGGTTCCCTCATTCCCTCAGGAGCACACACCTTGGGGTTCCCTGATATCCCAAATCACCACCTGCTTCCTAATGGGTACCAATGCCCCTCTCCCAAACTGTTAGCTCCAGAATGCCTATTGAAGAACTGCAGAGATCATAGAATCATGTAATGGTTTGAATTGGAAGGGTCCTTTAATGGTCATTTTGTTTGACTCACCTGATGTGGACCACGTGTTGATTCATCTTCTCTCCAGGAAACAAATTTAAATCAGTCAATGCTTTTCTCTATGTTGTGGTCATGATAGTCACCATATGATGGAGTTTGGGACATTTGAGTGGTTGCTGAAAACTTCTATCAATAGGATCCATTCCCACCAGTCTTTGATTCCTGCTTGATATTATACCCCAAGGCTGTTTCTCCATATTTGCAAGGATGTAATTTCAAGGATTCTTGGGACACTGGTTCTTCATAAGGAAAGCAAAGTCAATGGAGAGGCAGACTGGATCTTTTGTCACTCTCTAAAGACCCCCTTCCTCTCCCTCAACCTCAGAAGTGCTGCAGGCATTTCTAGGGTGCATCCCAGCCTGCTGGTTTGTATTACTCTCCAAAGAAAGTAGAGAAAAGCTAGACGAAGCTTCTGGCCAGCGTGTCTAACAGCCCACAAAGCCAGGCCTGAGGATAGCAGAGGATCAGCAACAATAGCATCAATTTTTCCTTGCCATTGCCTAACTCGCAACTGGTTAGAGGATTTTAAGAAGCCTGGATATACCTCTGTCCCTGCTTCCAGTGTTAGGAGCTTAAAATCCTGACAAACTAAGTCCTAGTCAATGTGTTTAGAATGGATTAGGTGGAATGCTCTAGCATTTACTAGAACTCCATTAGGAATACACTAAGAATAGAGTTTATCTCTTCACAGCCCATTGGTACATTAATTCTGCTACTGCTACTTCTATAAACACCAATAATCATAAATATTACAGGTTATAAAGTATCTGACGGATACCTAAGACTGATATAAAGTGCCATGTATATTTTAGATAACACTTCATTCAATTTTTAGTCTACTTCATGTTCACTTTCCTCAGGCATTTGTTGTTGACATTGGTTATCTTGTCACTGTAGCCCAAATTTCTCTTTGAGGCATAAATCTCTGCCTTCCTCTCCTGACTAATTTGCTTTGATTTTCAGCTTTCCAGTGGGTAGAAAATATGGCCATCAACAACAAGTGACTCTTGCATGAAAGACGTGTCTCTTTTTTTTTTTTTTT
>VXBI01010999.1:1168088-1228390 GCA_013397375.1 Toxostoma redivivum
GTAAGACCACTTTGGTGCCTAAAAGTGGCTTTACTGCTCTGCTCCCAGTCCCATGATCCCAGAGCATCTGATCAAGTGTCTGTGGTTTCTCTACCACCAGAAAGTCCCTTTCTTATGCTGCTCATAGCTCCTACAGGGCTGTTTCTCGAGCTGGAAAGCAATAAGGCTTTAAGGTCTTTCCATTGACACTGTAGTCGTGCTGCCCTACCCAATGCAGGACTTGAGCTGAGTGCTGCAGTATTCCCAAACTGCCATCCTCTCTAATCCAGAGCCCTTCCCAAAGGCTATGGAGCCAGGTGTGAGGCATGTTTATGTCCCTGGGCTGCTGCACAGTAGTCTTGCTGGAGCTGGCAGGCTGGCCTGGACCATAAGTGTGCTCTGAGAGGCAGGCAATTCAGAAACTCAGGAGCCACTTCTCTGTGTGCTGGCCACAATTCCTGCTTCCCCTGCCAATGTGCTTATGGTTTGGCATTTGTAGACACACCACAGCTGTCCAGTTGATAAACTGACACACTCTGGGTGGCCCTCATCTCTTGAGATTTTACAACTGCTGTTTGCTCCACCAGACAAGAATTGAAGTCTTCCAAACTCTCCCACAAAGACTTTCCTGGTACTCTGGTGTCAAGTTCAGAACAAGAATCTGGAGCAGACTTTTTATTCCTAGTATCACTTGTTTTCATACCGTGCTGCTCTCCTTCAGCTAGCCAGTGCCTGTGATGAACACGTGTTTCTGTTCACTGGTTCGTCCTGCTTGGCAGAAGTGAGAAGTTATTTACAGAACCTTGCAATCCATTAGCCCTCTACCCTTGAAGGAAAAAGGTCTGTGTATACACAGTGAAACTCAGGATTACAGCTTGAATGCAGCGCTGTGCAGGTACATTTATATGACTCTTGTGTCTCTTTCTGGTGTTTCCTGCATGCTTGTTGTCCAGGTTAAAGAAAGATGCATCACCTACTCATGTACAGTAAAATAACATTGAAAAATGCCATATGTGTAGCAGTGTTCTTGAGAAATACAGCTGCATCTAATGTGAATTCTGTAGTACCTTTCAGGGAGTGGTATGTGTCTTTCATAAAACTTTTGCTTTGCTCACGTATTACTCCTGGAATATGGGGCTACTTCATCTAGTAAAAAAGGAAGGAAAACAATAACATCAACAGGAGGTGATGTTTCAAGCATGGGGAAACGGAATAGTTTTAATTTTTAGTGGCCACCATCAAAATATTGTCAGGCTGGTTCTTTTCCAGTGCCATATCATGGCATTCAGGTAGTAGTGAAATGCATTTACAGATAACTCTCATTTAGTGCCAATTGATATCATGGTGGAGCAACTGTTGGATTGCAGACAGAAGGAGAGGTATTAATTTCCTTTTGCTTCTGCAGTAGATTCATTGAAATGTGTTAGCTCAGCTGTGTGCAGATATGCTGATGTAATCAAGCCAGGTGCATGCACAGGATTTTCTAACAGGAGGTGGAGACGAGCCTGAATCACGTAAAGAGGAGCTGGATAACTGTGCAGGATGTTTAAAGGTCACAAGGATGCTTAGCATTTTGTATCAGACATGAGGAAGAAAAATAGCACAGGGGTAGAGTCTTTAATGCACTAAATGGCAGAAAGGGTACCAGTTGGACATTTCAAGGTCCAGAATGCCAGAATATGTATGGTGCAAGGGAGAGAGGAGGGGACTATGCTCTTGAGTTTTGATAGAAAAGGTTGAAGAAACTGGGATTATTATAGGAAAGGCAGGGAATGGAGTAAGGATTATTTAGGGAACATTTTACTATGCCACTTGAACCCAACCAGACTTTTTGGTAGGCAAATATTTCTTTCAAGCAAAACAGACCCAGAAGCAGCTCTTATAAAATGTATAAGGTTTTTTTTTTTTTTTTTAGTCTTCAAAATGTTGTATTCTAGTTCAGTTTGTTGATTTTCAAGAGAATGTCTTTTCTTTGTCTTCCCAGGAGCGGAGAGAGAGAGATGGGACAAGGTTGTACAAGAGGACAGGCAGATAAACAAGGCTGAGTTTGTAATGAAAGCTTTCCAGACTGATTCTTGTCACCAGAGACTTGTACACCATTAAAATTCTTAGATATCTTCTTAGATTGTATAAGTGAAAAAGACATTACATAAACTGCCAGCATTTTTCTCCTTTTTCACTTTGAGAACCACCCTTGTGAGACAATTGTAAGGAATTTAGTGGGGTTGGCTCTAATAAGTTTCTGTGGATAGTACTCTAAAAATACAGATGCAAGAGGAAGCAGTGTTTGGTTTTTCTGGTTTTGTTTTTTAACAGTTACAGAATTCTACAAAAAGGATACAATCCTTTTAAAAAGCTTTGTAGGTTACTGTGAGAAACTTTTCAGTTTTCATTGCATTCTGTTCCACCTTCAGTACAAAGGAGGCGCTGGCAGGTATTTTCAGTGGAACTGCGTATGTCCTTTCAGTTCTCACCAAATCCCAGGTGGATTATCTGTTTAATCCACAAAATGTCCTGTGACCTGATAACTGCAGGTTACTTTGGTTTTGCATTATTAAAGAGTTCACTACTTTGACAGGAATTGTTATTGCACCTCTACAAGAAATGGCATGCTGCTACAGCCCCAGAAAGCCTGTGTGTCCAGCTACAAATTCACTGGAAGAGTAGTTGAACAAGGAAGTAAGTCATGTCCCTCCATGCTGGTCATCAAGGGCGGCCATCACAAATTATTATCACCTTTGGCCATCTCAAGCAATAACTCCCTGTGTTCACCCTTCCTTCTAGATCACAACTGCTGTCTCTTAATATTAGTTGTATTATCCCAGTAGTCTGGGAGAAAAAAATAACGTTTTTTTTTCTAGTTTCGGTAAAAGTTTTGTGACCCATGAAATCTTGAATGAAATCCAAATCCAGTTACTTTAGTTTCCAGGTTATATGGAGGTCTGAGGTCAGTTTTTCACAAAGAACTGGGAGGGCAATATGTGATCTCACACAGAGTTCAGGCACTGGGTCACACAGGAAAGCCCTGGCTCACACCTGTCCCTCTTCAGCTCTCTTGTTCCCCCATGGGGTTGCTCAAAATGAACTGATTTATGCAATGAAAGCTGGCCGAGGTCTCTGTTGGTAAATCCAGTATTACAGGCCTTTGCATAATAATTCCAGGACTGGTCATTCTCTCCATCTTCCAAGAAATTTGATAGCTAAAGATTATGACACCTCTACAGAGTGACTTTTCCAGAGCAGTGACCATTCCCTGTGAAAGTTTCTTCTGTTACTGCATGTCTACAGTAACATTGGAAACTATTATCTACCTTTTTACCTACATCAGTTTGATATTACTAACGTTGTTTCCAAGGTCAAATCTATAGCAGTATTCATTTTCATGAGGATCACTATTAATGTCTTAAGCAAATGCCCTCATAAATGATGCTTTTTGTCAAAGGCTTTTCAAGAAGAACAGTATCATAGACACATACACACACACACTCTGCAGCTGGGAAAAAAGGGCTCTTTTCAGCACTCTTCTTTGTGTGTATTTTTTGTGGCCAAAAACTAGAGTGGGAAAGAAAAAGATAACATCTGAGTTGGGATGACCAAAGTACATAGAGAGAACAATCTAGTCTCTTAAAACAATGCAAGAAGTTAGATTCCAGTAGTAATTCAAGTGAAGGCAGGGCCAGATCCAAACATTTATGCAGTCCCAGTGACCCAAGCTATCACATGTGATATACCTCACTTCTTTATTTGCTTGTTTATTCTGAATGACTACAAGGGCACTGGATGTGATAAAAAGTGGACAATGTCCTGAGTTCAGCTGGAGTGAGTTAGGATATTATCTTTCTGGAGCTTCTCCCTACAGTAATGATGATACCCGTTTTGGGGTTAATTTTCTGTTGAATAAGCACGTCAGGTTTTAAGGCACTGGTCCAGACTGTAAACAAGTCAGTCTCTTTGGAGCCTGCTTTGGCAGCTCTGCTGAGGTTGCTATTTGTATTAAAATATTTGCTAACCTATTCTTCATAAAACCAGGTATGTTTCCATGAAAAGGAGAGGCAATGTTGACTGTCCTCTTTGCAGCAGCAGCAATCATATTACCTTGTTATCTCAGCTAGCCCTCCCCCATGCTGATGCCCTAAATAAGGGACTGCTGAAATTCTGACCCAGGGCTCATGACATTTCTGCTCCACACAGAGTTCTGAGTATCTGTGCAAAATTCAGTCTCATCATTTCAGTGGCACTAAGATCAGAAAAAACCTTACTGCTGAGAGAAATCAGCTATAGAAAACCCTGGAATGTAAATTTTAGATGAGCTAGATGTTTGCACATGTGGCTGACAAGCAATTTAAAGCACTAAGGAGAGTTCAAGAGGGAGTCAAGTGATCCACGTAGATATATGGACACTGGAATAATTTGAATATATTTAGGATACAGTATAGACAAAGAATTCATCTCATCCCGGAGCTGTTTGGGGCATTTTGGACTGCATTTTGGTTCTCAGGTCATATTAAGTTTTCTGTAGCATGTCTGGCCCCAGCCCTAATAGATCATTGTCATGGCTCTGTTCACATTATGAGGTTGGGGAGAGGAAAGAAAACAATCTAAACAATGTAAGACCACCGCAATTACTTCAATTGCTTTTATAGGTTACCAATAAAATTGTGGGCATTGTTCAGACATACAAAATGGCATGGATTCGGACTTAGATCTTTTAGCCTAAAGCTTTAGCCCAGTGCCTATGCCTTCCTCTTTCAGTGCTCCCATTGATGGCAGTAGAAGATCCAAGATAAATGCAGGAAGTTCAGGATGATTATTTATGTTCCAAGATGAAATGAGGTGTCTACAAGAAAAAGAACTTGCTTCTAGGGACAGAAGGTTGCTGTCCCTTTAGTATAAATATGCAATCTGAAGACATAGTAGGCTTTACCTGGTCAATGGTTTGATCCTTCCATTTGCTATTGGGCAGAATAGCTAGTGATAACTTTGCTTTCCTGTCCTCCATTTCTTTTTTTTTTTTGATATGCAGTTCAAAGTCTAATGAAGAAATGTGAAAAATATTTGATGCTGTAGACACAAAAAAGGAGTTAATTCATGTACACTGATGTTGATTTTTAAATGATGGGATATATCTATAAGGCACAGAATTTTTTCTTTGAAATAGGTATGATTTTTCAAAGCTGGCCTCATCCTGCTCCCACCAAAATGACAGGTTAAGGTTTCCTTTCTCTTCAATAGGAGCAAAGATACATGATAAGCATATTTGGTAGCATTCCCTGTCAAGGAATTAGGACTAAGCATTGCTGCTGAGCAGATCCTGAAGTGATTTATCAGCTGATGAAATTAGATGTGCATTCACTTTACTCAGTGCAGATGGATCAATTTATATCTAACTCTGTTCTGGGGATTCCTAGTGACTTATGATATAACTATGACAAGTATACAGGCAAAATTAATTTTGCGGGAAGTGGTGGTATGCTTGTTACTACAACTCATATTGTTGGAAATTCAAACAAACTTCAGGGCATTTCAAATCCTTTTCCCATTTCATACCTGAAGGTTGATCTGGTTTTTTGAAAGCGTGCTTATTCTTTTTCTGACAGTATTAGTGGTACTGATGTGAGATACTATCATTCTCTGCAAACTTAGATATGGGGATTTCTTCAAGATGTATTTGTCTGTTACAGGTTTTTCTCAGATGTCAGTCTCATACACAGCTGCATCATTTTTTTCACTCACTACAGCTATTATTTTCAGACCATTTTCTTATCTCCTTCCCATTTCTGCCCATTCCCATGAATTATGGTTCCCTTTCATTAATCATTATGCTGAATTCCTTTTAATTATTTTTTCTTACTAAGTGGTATGAATGGGCTTGCTCCACAAAAGGCAAAGTATCTACAATGTCTTTATTATGCGTTTTGGCGTTTTTTGATTCTCATGCAATTATAGTCTGAGTTACTTCGATATGGATCTGAGCCAGCTTCTGAGTATTTTGTTGGTTTGTATACTCAGTGTTAAAAATTACTTTTTTCTTTTAAAGTGACAAGCTTCCCATATTTTTCCTGTCTTTTTTTTTTAATTAGCTTTTCTTGACAGTAGGCCAGCTTAGCTGCTTTGCCACCTCTGCTGCTTCTGTCATCTCCTAATGTTGAAACTGACTCTTACAGAGGCTGTTTTTCTTATCTTTGAGCTTTCAGAATAAGGTCTGTATGTGAGGTAGTTTTGTTTTCTTCTTTCTCTGTCCTCTTTGCTGTCTCTGCTTCTTGTCTTTTGGTTTGGCTTTGGCTTTTTTCTTTCTGTTTTTTTGGCTCAGATGTTCAGTAGTAGAGGCACAGTTATTGTGAGCTGGCTGAGAGAAAATACAAGATGGAGAAGTTCTTCCATAATTTATTTTGATGCAAGATCTTCCATTTTAATGTTGATTTTGACCCCACCCTGACTTTGTCAAGCTGAAATTAATCCACCTGAAATTGCACAGGGAAACTTCTATGTCAGACTACAATTTTCCAGGAAAACGTGACTGATACTAGGCAAAATATTTGGGAGATAAAAAGATATTTTACAAAGTGGAGTGATCTCACTTTTTGGATAATTTCCTGATGTTTATTTTAAAGAAATGTCATGACTCAAAACTATCTTGACCGAGAAGCTCCAAACTTGGGTTACTTTATTGTCCCTGGCAAGGATTGGTACTTTTGACTCGGTTTGGAAGGTGGAGGAGGGGGAGTGTTTATGATTTAGATATTACTTACAACAACATCTACATACATTAGAAACACATCAACTTTCCAAATACCACATTCTGGCTTGTGCATTGTTTATAAACCACAGACCCAAGAGCCTTTGTGCTGTTTGACCAGTGTGCAGCACTACACACTCCTTTGGAGCACATAGCCAAAGGCTACCAGATGCCTGAACAGTTGCTATTATATCCATCGAGCAGGATGTGAGAAGCACTCAGTTTGAAGCATCTTCTGATCTCTACAGGAGTTTCTACAGAGGCTGTCAACTTCTTGGGCATCCTCAGGATTGTGCTGGCTGCCTCCCTCAGTGCCTCCCAAACGTCAGGTCTCAATGAGCCCTCCTCCCAGCCCACTGCTTGACTGGGAGTAGTTCCCTGCATTAACTTTTAAGAAGCACTTACACATTTCTCTTAAGCCCCAGAATGCTGAAATATGGACATTCTGTAACCAAGAATTGAGTCCAAGGAGAAAAGTATGGTTGAAAGGGAATGTGGAAATGCTTGTGGACAAAAGGATAATCCTGAAATAGCATCATTATCTGAACTGCTCAGGTACTGGCAACCAAACATATGAAAAGTACAGAATTAGGGCAAAGTGGACCTAAACACCTTGCTAGAGAAAATGACTTTGTTATGTCTCAATTTTAGTACATTTAAAGACAACTTGCTCTGCCGTGGAAGGTCTGCACAGCCTCTAAATATTCTGGTCCATATTTCCTGGAGTCCCAAGCCTGCTTTTTTGAGTTGTTCTGCTCTTAATAAAACTGATGTAGGTCAGGCAAGTACTTTATTAACTGGTATTACTATGGCACATACTAGGACGTCTTAGGAGTGAGTTTTGAGTGAGCTGTGATTCCACTGAAACGTGGAGGTGGCAGACTTGGCCTGCAGCTGCAGATGAGTGCCAGCAGGGCAATTCTGGTCATGGGAGCAGGAAATTCAGCAGAGGCTGCAAAACTCTCCCAAGATGGGCAAATTAGCCCTGACTAAGCTCCTTGCTGGCACAGTGAGTCAGCTACCGGTGTGCAAGCAAGGCAGCTTAGGTTAGGTAAGTTTACATTGCAAAACCATTCCATCTGCCACGTAGAGAAATGTTGAAACATTTTTAAATTCCTCTAATAGCAGTACCTTTATTCATTATGAGTCTGGGAAATTGTACCACCTAATAAAACCATAGTCCAGACTTATTCAATGTGTAAATAGTTACAGTAATTAATTCAATCTAGTGCAATCAAATCCATTTCCAAAAAAGGAGACCACACACCTCCACGATACCAGTTTGAATGCTTCTCTTTTGAACATCCCAGTGGTCAGGGGAAAGTAGTGAAGCTGAAATGCTTCTTTCTGAAATCCTCTGTAGAACAGTGTACTGATAAGGAAAAGTCCTCCTGTTGTGGCATGCATTTTGCTATTTTGGACCCAAGACCTCTGTTCCACTCTGGAGGAATGAGAAACAAATTTATTACATTAGTGGAATGGGCAATTGCTGCCTCTTCAGTAGAGACCTTGTGTACTCCAGTGATTAGATTTGGAATAAGTTGTCCAAGCAAAAGATAAATGGAGCTAATAAATTTAAGTGCATCTTCTGAGAAGCATGAACTACCTTTTGCCCTGGGAGGGGGAAATTTTGACTGGTTAGGATTTTCTAGAGCACTATATTTCATTCAAGAAGAGCACTTCCTTCAAAATCAGTCTCAACTGTGTTTGCTGTCTGTTTCAAGCAATAACAGAAACACTTTGGGGATAAAGAATCATTTTCTAGAGAATGCTTTGGTAAAATGAGGGGTCTTTAGCCAAATATGACAATAGTCAACATAGTTCCTTGTGTACTTCACAGTTAAGTAATCTTACTGAAAGTTCAAAGGATTGGATTAAATTCCTCTTGGATTTCCTGTGATAATCTCAGTTGGATCATCTGCTCCTACATGCTAGAGTTCAACAATGTCTGAATCTGTTAAGGAAAAATGACATTTATTAGACACAACTTTCTTTTGCAAACCTTCCTCATCTGACTGGGACAACATATGCTATTTAAAGGGCTGTGTTGCAACTAATGAGAGTTTTGCATAGATAACCAAAAAATTATGTCAGATGGGAAATAATGAACTCCACTAGCTCTTTACAATAAAATATTTTTTTTTAAAAAAGTGTTTTTGGACTTGGTTTCTCCCTCTCCATGCGCTAGAGTCCATTTAATTTATACTGCAAATTCTAGGGCGCTTTAGCAAAGGCTAAATTCATCCTGCCTTGCATTACTGCATGAGAAGTAGTTTGGTGAACTTTAAAGATCAGCTTTCTTGGATATAGACTTGAATTTCAGAAGATCTGGTTTGTGGGTATTGAAGGATAAAGCATCAATCAAAAGCACAGATACTTCTTTTGGGCAGAAGAATTATTCTTTTAATTTGTTCTTTGTATATGTATTGGCAACACCCATTGGTTATTTTTAACGACATCTACACCTAGGGAAGGATGCTTATATGTTTATTGTGTTAAAATCTAAGTGGCCAAGTACTAAATGTTCAACTAATAGAGACTAACATAACCACTGATATTAAATTTACTCAGCTAATTATCTCTTCTGGTCTCTGTGAAGTAATTGAAAATCCTTCTGTCAACTTTAGAGGACCCGGTTTTGCTCTTTTAAGTGTTCAAACAACTATATTTAGGAATTTTGATGCTGGTGAGTGCTTTGAATTCATGTGATAACAGAAATTCATAATGTGTTGTTCCATGTGGTGAGAATGCATACATTGTTATTTTGTTTGGTTTAATCTATTTTTATAAAGTACTTGAGGAGAAATACGTAAATTTGTATAGTTTAGTCTTTAAGTTAAATAACTGTAGTGACCTCTTTTGGGCTAGATCTTAGTTTCTCTATTTCTAATGCTGAATTTCTCCTGCAAAGATCTACCTCTATGACAGAGGCAAAGTTGCTAATTCTGCCTATTAACAAATATGTGTTTTGCTTGAGCAAGGTTAAATGACTGATAGTGATCAGGAACAAATACAAGTATGGAAGGAAGTTTGTGCTGCCTTCCCTGAAAGAATGCCTTTGCTGATTTTTATAGGACTCATCCAAAACTCAATAAGAGAACCCTTCAGTGCTGTTAGAGAGGCAGAAACACTTCCAAGAAAAAAAGAAAATTTGAAAATCTGCATTTTCAGCAGTGACTATTACTGGTTATTCCTCAGTTTCAATGTTCACAAACTGAGAATTCAAAGGAAAATTTGGAAGAAAATCCAAATGAAAAGGGGCCCCAGCTTTCTGCTTTTCAGACTCCTCTTTTGAAGTGCCTCCACCCAGGCAACTGAAGCCCCAGTCATTTTAGAACTCTCAATCTCATTCTTCTCTTTTCCTCATCTTTTTCTCTTTTCCTCTTCTCTTTTCTATTAAGGTCAAATCCTGCTTCTCCTGATGCCAATAATAAAGCTCCCATTGATTTCAACATCAGCAGGAAATATGCAGTTTGTTATTTACCACAACCACCACAATGAACCTCTGGGAAGAATTCATTTATATTCATTCCAACAATGCCATGAAAAATGGGCCCTTGCTATTTTATCACATCCAAACTGTTGCTCTAACTCTAACATCCTAGCTGTTGCTAACAAGTCAGTGATGATTTGTAAACCAACAATTTATGGTAACCACATTCCATCCCCATTATGATGTGTGGTTTGGAAATGGAAAAGTAATCAAGACCTCCTGTTAAGAGACTTTATTTCAGTTGAGGGTTTCTGTAAATAAAAGCATTTTGAAAGGATCATTGCTATATGATTCTAACTCCAAATTGTTCATTTGATCTAGGTCCCATCTATGCTCCAGATTCCTGCCAGGCTCTGTCTGTCAGGAGTGTGAGATCCCCAACAGTGGCATGAACATACTGGCAAAACTGTTTTTATCAGTACAAGTATTTTCACTCAACTGGATAGTTTCACTAGACTGGAACAGCAGTTCCATTTCTTGGAGACAGCTATGTCCATTCCTTGGAATACTTTGTAATACTTTATCAGCACCCTATAAGGGTACTCTGACATAAATAAAGGCCTCCTGCTACAGTTACAGTAAGAGATGAAGGACTGTAGTCAGACCCATGGTATGTAGTGATGCCCTGGGGAACAAAGAGCCTGCGTAGTTTGTGCAATACTTTGTCTTGGTTGTAAGGATTGTGGGCAGTCACTATGACACTGAGGAGGACTTTCCAGCACTTTGATGAGAGACCACCTAGAATTACTGGTAAATAAACTCAAATAAGGGAATTTTGTTCCAGTACTAGGTTCTGGTACCATCCAGGTTGAAAATGTTCTTTTGATTTCTTTGGTACTAACACATCACGTCTTTTCAACCCTGTGTAGGAAGCCCAGCAGCCTGGCTTTGAGGATAGAGACTTTGGTGACCTGCTGAAGGAGAGAGCAATTTAGGTAGTCTAGAGAGTGGCCTACTAATCAGCTCTAACTATTATGATATGACATGATGATAGAGACCATACTAATTAGGAGATAAAGCTCTCTTCCTACTTCTTCCTCTCCAGGAAATATTACTCTTTGATTAGGTTACATATCTCAGAATTGAGCACAATTCGCTGGGGTAGAATGTCACCTCATAGGGTTACTCTGATTTTCTATTGAACAAAAGACTGACTACAAAAAATCACTCTTAAAATTTGCTTTTATTTTGTGCCCTAATTCTATGAAGAGGATTTAGCATGTATGAATCCTCAGGAGGTGTTCATTGCCTTGGCTATATTTTAATAATGATAGGAAAATTAATAGCTATTAAGTTATTAAGTAACTTTCTAAGTAGTTATCTCTGTAACATTAAGGGGAATTGCATGTTTTAAAGGGAAGTTTACCTCATGTAGTACAGCAGGCTGAAAAATAAGACACAAATCCTGGCAGGAGAGCGTGTTCACCATCAGAAACTAAGCATAGGTCCATGATAAAATTGATTCATGGGCTTAGCTCTGGTTTACTGTGTTTCACCCCACTCCTGACCTGCTGCTGTAAGTAGAATGTCTTATTGTTTGTGATGGCACAGCAGTTCATGAACCTGCATTGGACTGCTGGAATTTGGTTGAAGAAAAGCAGTTTGTATAATGGAGGGAATAATGGCAAAGTAGTTTCCTGATCTGTCATAGTTATGCTGCCAGGTGTGGTATGTAGCAACAAGTGGTGGAAAATCAGAAAAGGTTGTAGATAGGTCTGTCTGAAACCAGTAGTAGTGGTAGTAGTAGTAGTGCCAAGGACAGGACTGTCACTTAAACTAGTTTTAGAAAAGAGCTCAAATATTTCACTAGAGAGATGCCCAAGTTATTGTCCTACAAGCTGCTGGACATGGATTCTGGTGGGCCTTGAAAGGACAATCTGTCACACTCTGCAACCACTAGAGTGTGATGATAGGGACCACTGCAGCCCAGACTGGTTCATCCCCCTGGAGCAGCATTTGATAATATCTGGCCTCCCCAGCTCTGGAAACAAGTCAAAATCTCCAAGCTGGATTTTATCCCTATCACTCATTCTTTCCACACAGCCCTTTGGGGCATGGAATAGATATCTCTTCTTTATTCTTATTTATTCTGACAGATGTATCAGGCCTTTGGCCTGATGTATCACGCTGTTCTTTAATTAGAAAGTTAGTGAAAAGGAAGAAAATTGCCCACATTTTTCCAGCAGCAGGAGTGTGTCAGGTCGGAGGGCAGGAGCCCAGCCAAGCCCCGTGTTTACATTAATCTGATGCTGCGCTACCACCTTGTGGGCAGAAGGTAAATAGCGCTGGGCAGAAGGGAAATAAATAAATAGCGCTGGGCAGAAGGGAAGTAGCGCTGATCCGCCTCTCGCAGGGACCGGGAGCTGCGGGACAAAGGCGGCGCTGGCCGGGCAGGGACCGTGGGCGCTCTGTGGCTGAGGACGGCACAGTCTGCATCCTCCAGGATGAGGCAGTTCGGGATCTGGGCAGCCAAGAGGAGCCGAGCAGATTGTGAAAATCTGCTGGAGCTCTGAAGTGTGATAGCAGGTGAAGGGTACCCTACAAAGAGATGTGACAGTATGGTATTCCTGTAGGATATAAAGAGAAGCAAGTAGGATGAAATCATGTTCCTATTATACTAGAGTACCAATGCCTTTATATAAAGTAACTCTTCTGATCTGCCTGCTCTTAACCACAGTCCTCAGAGCTACTTATAAGTTCCTTGACTGGCTTCCACCTGCTAACTCCACTGACAAGTCCCTTGGCAGTGTGTTGCCTTGGAGTACCAGCACCTCCATAGTCTTCTCTCCACATTCCAGTATTGCTACAGCTCTCTTGAATTTCAGTGCTGTGCTTCAGGGAAGAATAGAAATAAGAAAACCACCTAAAAGTCAAGTTATGGAATATATTATTAATAAGAATATTATTAGTAGCCTCTTCATCCCTTCAGGATTTTAGTACCCCATGTCACGTAACAGACTCCAAGAGAACATGTATTCAAAACATTATCTTCCTTTTCTCTAAAACTGAAGCAATCTCCCTGAACATCTGAGTCTGCACAATCAGATGTACTGTCTGATGTGCCCCCTCACACATAACTACAGAGGGATTTGAAAAACAAGTGTTTCTCTGACATCTGTTACATGCCAAAGACTTCCCTGGAATTACTCAAGGAACGATTCGACCTGGCACTTAGTGCTCTGCTTTAGTTGTTATGGTGACAGCTGGTCAAAGGCTGAATCTTGGAGGTCTTTACCAACCTTAATGATTCTATGACTTTATGATTGGCTGAAGGTAAAAGCCTTTGGGGAACTGAGCCTCCTGTTAGTCAACAGGCCAGAGTTCCAGGTTTATACTGATGCCAAGTTCTGGGGTGGGATGTGATGCAAAATCTTACTGAGGGTTTCCACATCCAGAGAATATGTGCAATAAGCCCAGTTAATTTGGTATTACAGAACAAGCCTTTCTCAATTGCTCTTCATTTAGATCAGTCCTCTTCACATGGTAAATTAGATGTCTGCTGAAGTGAACATGTGACCTTGGGTCTCTAACATGACACAGGTTGCCTTAGTGGAAGGCAGTAGAATTCTTTCTGCTTTCCTTCTCTCTCACCTCCTCCATCCTCTCTATTTTCATAAGACAGTTTAAGCATTTAGTCCAATATTGCCTCTTCCAAGCTCAGGGATGATCCTGACAGATGGGAAGCCAAGAAAAGATGGGATGAGGCCTGCATGGGTGAAATGGGAGCTCCAGATAAACCTCAAACACAAAAAAGCCATGCAAGAGGTGGAATTAGTTTCAGATCTCCCATAAGGAATGCAGATATCATATCATGAAAGGATGAGGTTAGGAAAATGAAAGTCCAGCTGGGATTGAATCTAGTGAATAAAGGAAAACAGGATGGGCTTCTACAAGTGTCTTTACAAGAAAAGGGGAAAAAAAAAGGTGGGGGGAGTGGAATGTAGGCTTGCTGTTGAATGAGACCATGGAAAGGACTGATGTGTTCTTGGCTGGAGGTATGGGACAACCAGAATCTTGATGAAACAGTGCACCTGATGATGACTAGCCCCAGGCACCTGTACAGACCAGGGAGATCCACCAGCTGCAAAGTGGCTTGGCAGAAAGGGCCTGATGGACTGCCAGGGCTGGTGGACAACAAATTGACTATGAGCCAAGAATCTGCCCTTGAGGCAGAGGTGGCCAACAGCATCCTGGATGGCATGAAGACCATTGCTGGCAAATGGAGTCTGGTGAACTTTCCTTTGTGCTCACCAGTGTTGGAACTATGTCTGGTGTGCTGCAGCCACGAGGATAAGAACAAAAACATACAGGGGTGAGTCTAATGAAGGAACATGAAGATTTGAAGGAACATGAAGTTTATCCATGGGTTGGAGCATGTGACATACAGGAAGACACTATAATATAGAAATNTAATATTGTGAATGGTCAAATGCTAAAACAGGCTTCCCTGAGAGTTTGTGTAGCATCTATCCTTGGACATATTCAATACCTGGCTAGACTAGACACAATACTGAGCAACATACTCTAGTCGACCCTTTCTGAATAGGGTGTTGGAGTACACAATCTCCAGAGGTTCCTTCCAAACTCTGTGATTCTGTACAGTAACACATTTATTATTCCAGGCACATTTCTGATAGGACCAATGCTTCTATGTACAACTTCTTTTTCCCTTTTTGGCAGAGACAAAAGACATTTCTATCTTTTGATTCTGCTTTCAGGATAACACAGTTATAGTGGGATATGAGTGGGTCCTCATGCTCTCTTCAGCAGTTTTCTGTGCCATACTTCTCCTGTTGCCCAAGGAAACTTATTGAAGTATCACAGCTCATCTCAGTCCTCAGCTTCTGTCTTACAGGGACATGGAAAAGACCTAAGTATATATTATCTTTTCATATAGCATAAGCACTGGATATGCCTGAGGCATGAAGAGCAGTACGTGCACTGCAGGCACTCTTCCATTCCAGCTCTGTGTGACAGTGGTCCTTTAATTCAAGAACAGATCACACACCCCCTACTCTGCTTCAAGCACAGCAAAATTGCTGCTCAGGATGACCATGCATCCAGGACTCTCTCCCATTTTTCCCCACCTGCTGTGCTTTTGCTTTTCTCTTCCACTGACCAATAACGTGAAATAGCAGAGCTACTGTGGAGTAACAGGTTGTGTACTACATATCTTGAAGATGTGCTAATTTCATCTCTCAGGATCTTGTTAGTGAAAGATTTTCATATCATGCTCAAAATAACTCCTTTGCTGAGGGTGGAAGTCTGTTAATGTGACAAATGCTGAACCTGTTTCTCTGGAGAGAAATTGCTACCAGAAGACTGTGATGGTGTTGTAGGAGGAATTCAGAGTAAAACAGTTCTTGATGGTTTTTGTTGGTGCCCTCAGCTACATGAGTACCTTCTTCCTCATGTCAGTGCTGCTCCTTATGTAAAAAAATATTTCCTCTTGCTCCATGTTTCCTAAATGATACAATTTGTCTTTCTCTGTGTTGCACACAAATATAAACAGGATTTCACAATCTCAAATCTGTTATGTTAGAAAGCAAAATACCTGAACTTCCTTGCCTGAATTCTCAGGCAATATAGTACACCATATAGCATAGCCTACGACAGCTCTTCTGAAATTCTGTTGTAATACCACTTTTTATCAGCTTAATACAGAACCAAGCCATCAGTACGAATCATATGGGGGGCCCACAGTCCTCTGTAATAATTTTAGTGTGTTTAGCTGTTAGTCAACACTCTAAGGCTTTGGTAAATCTCTTGAATGAGAGGAAGAAGTTGCAGAAGTTCATCAGGAAATTCTTTGTAGAGTCCGTATTTTCCATTTAAGCAGTAAAGAGAGATGTGTTCTCTAGCTTTCTGTATAATGACATCATTGCTTCTTTATGTTTTCAGTCTAGTTCTTGGACAAATAGAGATGTCAAGGCAATAGGAAGTCAATTTTCTCCATGAATTTTCTTTTCTTAATCTATCTTTAGCTCCATTTAACCAAGTAATATAGCAGTACAGAAATTAATGATGTATCACAAAGTACAGAGAAATTGCCCAGGCAGCCAATATCATCAGAAAGCCAGTACCACATTAGTGATGGAGTGGAATTATTCCTAAACTGTGTATGCACATGATAGCAATATTGGATGATACATTTGTAACAGAAAACCCACTCTGGTGGCCTTTAATTTATTTTCTGCCCAAGGATAAAGATTATAATTGAAGGAAAGTTACTAAGGAACAGTGGCTAGCAAGTTTCATTTACAACACTCCTTCCTCCTCAACCTCAGTGCAGCTCACACAGTATTTCACAAAGGGGCTAAACCTCAGATTCAGTTGCAAAGCCTACCTTTGTAGGACACTGGAGACACAGGAATCGAGTTAAATAATTTTGTTTACTCAAATTTAAACCAAGAAATATGAACTAATACAAGAGTCATAACCAAATTGAAATGTCTGAAGTGCAAGAATTAAACACTGTACAAAATTCATATAATCATCCAACACATTCCATTTGTAACCCATCAGTTTTGGGATTCATTCAGGAAATTCTTAAAAACAGGCCTTTTTTCCTTTTTCCCTTTTTTTCCTTTTTTTTTTTTTTTTTAATTTTACAGGTTCTATTGAGACTGCTCCTTGCAGCCTTGTACAAAACACGATCATCTGTCATCTTGTGAGATGTTATTGAAAGACAGCATTTGTTAATTAACAGATTAATAGATATTTTCCTTCTATGAATTAATTTTAATTGTCTGTTTATATCAGAGTATCTAAAGTGTGCCAGTCTACCACTTCAAGAAATATTTCTTAATACTGACAGTTGGGTTTTTTTTCACTCTGCACAGTGATGTGACTGTAAATGGATCCTCTATTTTTACTTCCACATTTTAGCTATTAGCCTGCTCAACAGAAATTTAGCTGTTGATTCTGAATCTGCGAGATCAGTCAAACTGGCTTCACTAAAGTCAGCAGTACATCCTGTTTTATTGCACGCCATGCCCAAACTCCATAACTCCACTTCAGCAACAGCTGAAATAGAACACACCATTGTAAACAGTATCCAAAATTGTTTTAAGGCAGGATTCTTCTACTTACTGTACCTGACAAGTGTTAGATGCTATGTTTTATATTTAGATGGTTATGTTTAAATCTATCACAGTTAATGTTGTGAAATATGTACCTTGAAGATTAACACCACTGGTTGTGGATGGGAGTAGTGATTTATTTTGGATACATCAGATGGTAGCTGTCACCCTCTTTACCCAAGTGTAACCCTTTTCCCAGGTCTTAATTGCCTTCATCAAGGGCCAGGTTTAAGAATGTTCATGTGTTGCTCAGGTTCCACCCTAAACCCTGGGAAAATAATCTTGAACTTTCTCATGTTCAATGAGCTATTTTTCCCCATTTGCAAGCACAAATCAAAGGGATCAATAAAAAACATTTTAAACTAAATGAAAAAGCTCTTGACAAAATGGTTAAACAGGGTAAAAGGGAGCACCTAGCATACAGTTACAGCAATGATAATTTTGCAGTCTTCTGCTGAGAGGGCAGTGCTTGGCCAGCTGCTCGGTTTTTCCTTCCAAAGGCAGCCTTCACTTAAAATTTAGGACTCCTGTGTCTAGCAAGGCAGCAAGGCCTTTTTAGCTTCAACTTTCACAGAATTGTAGAATCAAAGAATTTTTAAAGTTGGAAGAGACCTTCAAGATCATCCAGTCCCACTGCCCACCCAGCACTACAACTGTAACTCCTGAATGATTAAGCCACATCCCCCAGTGCCAGAACCAGATATTTCTTGAACACCTCCAGGGACAGTGCCTCCATCACCTTCCTGGGCAACCTGTTTCAATGTCTGACCACCCTAGCAGGGAATAAATCTTTCAGATATCTAGTCTGAATCTCTCTTGTCTCAGATGAAGGTTATTTCCTCTTCTCCTCTCACTGCAGGCACAACAGAAGAGACTGATCCCCACCTCCCTACATCCTCCTTTCAGGGAGTTGTGATGAGGCTCCCCAAGCCTCCTCTTCTTCATACTAAACAAATCCATCTCCCTTAGCTGTTCCTCATAAGGTGTTTTCTAGAACCTTCACCAACTAAAACACCAACTTGTGTTGTTTTCCACCACATAAAGAACTATTTTCTAAAGATCTCTTTTTCTGTTCTCTATCTTTTATATCCCATGTTCAAAGTTAAATGCCTTAGATAAGGCTAACATTCCTCAGGCAGGGTTAAAACGTCTTCACTGACTTTGATCCCTCCACACTCTCACAGGTACAAAATTTCTTCCTTTATGCTAAAAAGTTTCTATTCAGACAAAATGTTTCCCAAATATAATGAAACAGCCTATACAAAGCAAACAGGTTTCAGGCATATCTACTGGTCCTTTCTGCTCCTCATGCCTTTGCTCTGCCAGTTGTCAGCCTTTCTGCTCCTTTTCTAGTCTGTCTTTCTCTCCCCTGGGGAATTTGTGTGGTGGGAGAGGGTGCCAGAGATTTGCTTTTACTTTGGGCCTCAGCCACCAGCTTTACCCAAACCTAATGTATATTTAATATGATACAGCCAATAACCCTTTCTGCCAACCTCTGATCATGTGCCAGCTGAAGAATGCTGCGAAGTAATGTCTTCTGACTAAATCTCGAAGTCCACATATAAACTCCTGATTAGTGGTGGGTGAGATTACTGGGGCTGTGTGTATGCACCCCTCTGTTTCTGTGCCAACTGGAATTTCTCCATACTGTAAGATATCTATGGAGGCAGGCTCCAGAGAACCTTCTGTTTTTGCAGTAGGTGCATAAGGCAAAGCTGCTGCAGGGTTTTTCCTGGTAGCTTCATTTCCTGACTCAAAAAGTTGGGTAACATTTCTGTGCACGGTTAATTGGTGGTCATGATTGACTGGGAGAGTAATGGTGTTTCAGTGATGGGTGTAAGGAGATCTTCATGCATGAAGTGTACATGGAATTTAATGGAGTAGGTTTCTTTGGGAGTACACTACCTTCTCCAAGGAAGCTTGATTTGTTTTCTTCTTTCTTCATGGATCAGCAGAGACAAAGAAGACAGAGTAATGAAGTTTCTTTTCTTGGAAGATCTTTTTCATTTGTTTTTTTCTCTACTCACCCCTCCTTCATCTCACCCCTCCCACCTCAGCATTTCTTCAAGTTGTTAAGAAAGGCTTATATTCACCAGGTAGTACAAAGATCAAAATGTTAGGGGAACCAGAGGGAAGTGATTGAGAAGGTCTTTCTGAGGATGACAGCTCTGCCTTGTAATGCAATACTATTTCTCATGGGAGTGGGTGGGAGGCCAGCCTAAATTTCCTCTTGCTGTCCTGCCAAATTCCCCAAATTGCATAACTGTGTATTCTCCTTACACAGTGGTACCCTTGGCATCACTAGCAAATCTGCAGGGAAGCAGTGAAGCAGCTGGAGACTTGAAGGTGGACCAAAATTGGTAGAGGACAGACTTGGTTAGCCAAAAAACAAAACAAACCCGAACCCACAAACTGAATTTACTAACTCTCCCATGTATAACTGAACAGCACAATACAGATTTAATAACATACACTATTTTGTTCTAAATGCACTCCATCTAGGAAAAATAAGTTTATCGGGATAAGCAGAGGGCCCATGGGGAGTTCATCAGTTCAGTTTCAAGTCACAAGATGTGTTTTACTTGGCTTTGGAACCTTTTTGTGCAAGATTAATATGAAACTGCTGAAATGCAAACTGACAAAAAGACATATTTTTACTGGTTGGTGCTTTTCCCTCTGTGCCATTATTTTCATCAGGAGGCCCCATCACTGCCTTTCCCATCACTGCTGCCTTAGACTGACAGGAGGATGAGGTACTTGTTGGCTTCTGTGAGGAAATGAAAGAATGACTATTGGAAGAGCAGAATGACCAGTGTAACTCATAAGGATGTAACCCTAAAGGCTTTAGTTTTGCCACTACACCAAATCAAAAGAAAATAATTTGGACCTTCTTGGAGGGGAGTGTCAAGCAAGACTAGCCTGGTGTATGTTCTGCCTGAGCAAGCAGGGAAAGATTTACCTCCTTTGGAAAAATATTTGTGCATCTTAAAAGTTCAGGTAGCCAAATCCATCACTTTCACAGCTTCACCAAGTTTCACTGCAGCCTACCCTAGCCCTGTATGCCAGCAAGGAAAGGAAAAAGCAAGTACACCCACAGTGGTTTTGATAATCTTGCTCTTATTGCCTGTATACAGCACCTTAAACAGGCTCAGTGCTGTCACTGGGATTGCTTGAGAGGCTGGGTACTATTCAGCATGTGTAAGGGTAGGAGTATCTGGCTCCAAAATGGTTTCTTTTTCTCTCCTTGCTACAGGATCTGGAAAAGACAAGGGTGTGTGGGCGGGCCTGGAGTCCCTCCAAAGAAAGTGTGAGGCCTTGGGCAAAACAAATCCATCAGGTCTCTCATTTCTTCCAAATATAGGTCTGTTCTGAGTAATAGCCAAACTCAAGTCTAAATTCCACATTGAACCATTTCAGAGGGAATACATGAAAAAGACCCTATGGCCCAGAGAGTCCGTCTATAGAAAATATTTTGATAGCTCTTCCGCTCTGGCATTATCTTCCACTTAAAAAGAAAGAAAAGGAAAACACACAGAATTGGAGCACATGATTCAATTTTCACTGAAAAAGAACTGATTGATGAAAATAATACTTCTGAAAACAATATGTTGTGAGCTATCAAATATTTTTGCCTGTGCACCAATTGGCAGGAAGCAGACAGATAAATTATTACAATATGTAAGAAAACAAATTGCTCTGAGGAGGAATGGTATTTGTGTGTGTGTGTTTATGAGCAGGATAAGTAGAATTAAACCCATAAAAGCATGCTGAGAGATCATCTTCCATCACAGCAGAAATGTACTGGAAGCAAAGGAACTCACTTCAGCTCTGTCCCTGGCTGAATTTCTAGCAAAACAGGGTTTATGATATGCAAGTGTTCTCCTGAAGTAGAATTTTTTTAAAAAGTAAAATAAAAAAGGAGCTTGAGATGTTCCTGGTGTTAAGAGGAAGGGGGTCTCATAGCCATTTTTGCCAAGATACTTCCAAATTTTTCAGGCATCACCACATTTTAATAAAATGGAGCACTTGCAGGAGATCCACAGATCCTGAATATTGCTGCTCATGGGAAAATTTTCAGAAGTGCTGTAGATATATGAAGCTGTAAGAACCAGCATTCTATTAACTTTCAATGAGGCAGTTTCTACAGAGCCTGACAAGTGGAAAAATCACAGTGAGGTAAAGTCTGTATGAAATAACAGCCTCTGTGGTGACTGTGTACGTGTTCCTATCCTGCAGTGAGGAGTTCAGGCAGAGATGGTAATTAATTTCCCAATAACTCCCTTTCTATCAAGAGCCAAACCACCTCACATTTTCCTCAGAGCTCGGATCCTGTACACTGGCAGGTGGTGGGTAGCAGTGGACAAGGCAGCCATGTGCTAAATACAATTTTGAAAAAATAAGTAGAGCTTGTAAGTGGCACAGGATAAATTTACCTTTATATTTGTTGATAACTATCACCCATCTTGAGCCATGAAATCCACATTTTCCCTTATGCCATACCTGTAACCTGCATCGACCCCATCTGCTTGCACTGCTGCTAAGAGGAGAGAGAACACTTCTTGTCTGGAGCATCATCTTCTTTTCTTGAACTACCTTCTATTTGTGCATTGTAGAGGAAGGAAGGGGACACAAACAACATGAAAGTTTGGAACAGTCAATAATAAGACTGATTCTGGGAAACATGACCTGTGGAACATAAATAAATTTCAGGCATATCTCAGGAGCTGGAGATGGAGAGAAATTGCAGAACATACTAGATATTTTTTTCCATAGCAAGGCTATACAGCTGCTAGTGGTTGATCTTAGATTTTCCACTAGGTGTTCCATAAATTTGGCCTTTTGATCACTATTATAATCATCATGACATCAATAAGAGGCAAAGATTTCTAATAGTATCCAGGGGAATCTGAATTCCATGAAAAAAAGCAATGGAATCCTATTTGCTAAAGGGCTTTTTACAAATCCTTCCTTACACAAGAATTTCCTTCCTGGAAGTTTAATTTCCCATTCAAATTAAGCATCCTTGTATATGACAAAGCCAGAGTACCTTGGACCTTTAATTTTCTGCCGTTTCTTTCAATGAAGGTACAAATATTCTGCGATCTTAAATGTGATGAGAAATCATTTTGTTGTATTTCAAGGCTACTGAATGAGTACTTAAAAATAAATAGTGAGCAGGAGTGCTCCTCTAAGAAACTGTTTCATCTGCATGTTTTTAGGGGTCCATTTTAGGGGTTTGTGGGCAATAGCTGATGCTAATTGCTAGCAACAAGCAGTCAGCTGCAAGGACTGCTAACTGTAGCCAGAGGTTGTGATTGTGCCATTGAGACACCAAGTACAACGCTGTGAAGATGAAAAGTTACCATGCTGTTTTGTGACAGATAACTTGAAAAGGTGGCAAGGGAAGGAAAATAACCTGTAAGAGTCCCATAACACATTAGTGTGCTACAAAGAGATGTAGCTCATATCACCTACCAAAAATTGGAGTAAGTCTTGTTTGTCGTTGAAATATCTAAGCAGAAGGTTATTATTTCACTTAAGTCAGCAGCCTAAATTACAGTGAAAAGATTACCTGAACTAAGCTGGTTTGTGCAGGATTGGTTTGTTAGGATTTCTGCCTGTAAGTATAACTTCATCACTAAGCCTTCAAGTACTAGCACCACCTACAAGTATCACAGTGACAGGTGAGATGTGCTGCTGTGGTTTTAAGAGAGGTTTTCAAGAGCCAAGCAGAAGTTTTTCAGTTCCTCTTTTATCTGGTGGAGCGCCCTCTTGACTTTCTGTGGTGTGTTCAAAACCTCTATGCTGCTGGTGAAGGGGTCATAGTGCAGAGCAAAAGGCTTCTTGATCTTCATCGTGTAGTTCCTGTGGGGAGACAGGACAGAGATTCTAGTTTAAAAGGCATTTCCTTAAGTGCAAAACCTACAGGACCTCATTTCTCAGGGTGTAGACATGGCCTTCCTGGAGGGCAGAGGATGCTGTGACAACTCCTCACTGCTTCTCCTGAGCTTTGCCTGGTGCAGCACATCCTGCCCACGGCTGAACTGCTTGCAGCCCCAAAGATCTGCAGTGCCTCATCTCAGCCTGGCTGGCTGAGACCCGTCTGTGCTCTCACAGCTCTGCATTCACACAGTTCAGAGTTATTACAACCACAAGCTGAGGAATGCAGGAGCACAGCATGTCTGCCGCCTTCACTTCCAAGAAATAACCTGGAGCAGCTCTTTCTGTGTAATATTCTAAAAAACTGTTGATACTAGGCATCCTGGGCTATTTTTCTGTCTCTATTAAAAGAAAAAAATATGATTGCTTGCCATTTTTTACAATATTTCCATTAAGTACACACTGGTAGGAGCCCCCTGTACTGATGTTGCCTTATGTTTTCCGTGCTGACAGATTCTTGTGCCTTCAGTTATTTTGAGCAGCCTTGGCTGTGCAACTGTCTTGAAAAAATGTATGAAAAAGCTTCAAGCCTGAGAGTGGTGTATTCCTTGTCCTCGTACGTTCTTTGCAGGTTTGCCTGAGTCAAATACTTTGCAAGTCCTCTCTCTTCTGCCAGGGAGTTCTCACCCACGTTTTTACACATATTAAAACTTTAATGTGAACATTCAGATTTAAGATGAGGAGTCTAATTAGCCACAGCTATAGCCCCAGCAGACAGTGCTTCTGAGGAAGAGGCAGGGAGAGTAGGGAAAGAGTCTGGCTCAGGTTCTCTTCCTCTAATAAATTCCTCATTTCAGCTCCTACATGCTCCCCAGTAGCTCACTCTACAACCAACATCCTGCCTCCAGCCAGAATTGGTCATATTGTTCTAACTGTTGGAGATGAAGGCCAGAATTTCAACCCTGCTTACTTTTAAAAAAAATAAAAAAGGAAAAAGAAAGAAAATCATCCTTACTGCCCATCACACAGTTAAGGAAATGTGTTTAAAAACACCTCAAGCTAATTTGAAATAATGTTATATAGGTTGCAGACAGCTACTTTGTAGAAATTAGATTGCCCATGAATGCTGATTCGGGATTTTTCTGCAGATATAATCAGAGGAGAAGGGCAATCTTGTTTTTAAGTCCCCTGCTGATCCATGTTAATTCCAGCGACTGCTATGAAATTTCCATGTGGCCTTGGGTAAATCAGCTCTTCACGATCTGCTGTTTATATGGACTAGCACATAGGGTGAGATTGCACTCTCACAGTTCAGTTACAGAATTCACTTCAGAAGGTGCTAAAATGAAGCATTGTTAAGATGATGCATGGGATGGGGCATAGCAAAAATAAATCCTGAATTTCTGTGAACACTTTCTGAGATAAACAAGCTCGTGCTTAGCTTTGTTGTACAAAAGCCACTATGCAGATGCAGCGAGATAGCCTGGCATGGATGTTGCAATAGTAATAGATATATTTGAGATTAAGAATCAACCCAGTGTGCCCCCCTCAATGAAAATAGCCACAAACACTTTACTTACTGAAGCTTGACCTTGGCATCTTCCAGATTTTCTGTTATGAAATAGACAGGCTGGAAGGCTTGATCCTGATAAGGGTGAACTGCAGTCACTTCTGGATCAAAAGGCTTGTACTCGGGCTTGTTTGACAAAGCATACTTTGTAGCAGAAACAGCACCGGTTAGAGCAGGTGAATGAACAGAGAAAGAATTAGTCCCTGTCGGGCTGTGAAAATCTCTTTGGGGAATAGTTAAGGGTAATAGAAAGTCCTGTTCTTTCATAGATCAGAGTTAATTTTCATTACTAGCAGTTAATAAACCAAATAATATTTTTTTAAGATTAAAATATATATATATATTTCCTGTATTACAGTGATGTAAACTGGATAGCACAGCCATATTCTCAGACAGGGAGGGGTAAAGTCTAAGCCACCTCCCAAACTAGAATATCCAGAAGAAAAAGATATCATGTTGCTTTTTTTCAAATAGTATCACAGAAGTTTCACAGTCCTGTCTAGCATTACGTTAGAGTTCCCTAGCCCATGTCACAAATTTCATGTTTCCTGCTGCAATGAGGAACAGAAGACAGAATGCTTCTGGTATTTTATGCACAGCTCTCAGGCCAGTATAGCAGCCTAAAATCTTCCCTGAAATCCAAGTTATAAATAAACACTCTACTGAAAGTGTACATTCGTAATTTTGAACCCACAGAGGTTCTAGTATATGTTCTTCTCCAGTTCTTTTACCTTGTCCCCCTAGGTAAACAGGAGGCTTACAGAAGCCACTTCTGTCCACACTGCAGTCCATAGGTACATCTATATCATTTGTTGACATATACTGGAAGGGTGTTTTAAACCAGCCACCGGTTTGGCACTGGCACAGAGTCCTGGGAAGGCAGCTCTGAGTCCCCAAACACTTTTTCTGCCCCTGAAACCCAAGTGAGGTACTTTAAACCTAGCTCAGCTTCAGTGACATTTGAACTGCATCACAAATGTGCCTAAAAGCTGGTTGGGCCCCCAGCTGGCCAGGCTGGTGAAGTGTCCTGGGTACAAACCAAAAGGAAAAAGGAACTCATCCTGTCAAGGATGAAACCATTTTTTCCACCTTCAAACTGGACAGAGGGCCCCATTCATATAGGGACACTCTTTTAGTACCCACCCTTCTCTGAGATCTGCCTCTTTCCATTTCTTTCTTCTTCCCCAGACTTCAGAAGGCTCCCTTCACCATTTTATAATCCAAATGTCAACTCTCAGGGTACTACTTGTAAATAACTGGTAAGAGTGGGTGATGCTGTTCAAGACTTTCAGTTCAATCTGCTAGCTGGAAAAATTCAGACAATACTCCTAAGCATATATTTAGACATTTCAATGAACTGGTGCAGAAATAAATATCAGGCTTAAAAAAAAAAAACAAAAAAAAAAACCAACAACAAAACAACCAAACAAACCCCCCCAAAAAAAAACAAACAAAAGAAAACAAACAAAAAAAAACCAAAAAACCAAAATCCAAAACTCCCCAAGAATATAGAAAAGATGGTGTTTTTCTTGCTCTTCATTTCCAGTGTGTAATTGAAGAGTAAACCTTGGATAGCACTCATACAATCTAAGATGGCTGGTATACACAAATATAGGCTGCTCTTAGAATCTTAGAAGCTCTGGGGAGCTAATGGGAAAAGATTTCAGTAACTCAAAACCTGACAGGGGTCCCACTATACTGTCAGTGTTGAAGCAGAACTGAAATCCCATTGATTTCAGTGGAAGTTCAGCTCGAAACCGGATGGCCTTAAAGGCCTCTACAAGTTAAGTACTGGGTGTGCTGCAAGAAAAGCATATGTAGCACTGAGTGTTGCCAGAAGTGTGGTATGAGCCATAAGATTTTGCAGTATGTAGGACAGAGTCCAGCTGAGTGTTAACAGAAGAAGCATTTGGGATAATGTAGAACAGCTGACAGAATATAGTGAAATAAACAGTGCAATACTGAGAGCTTTTGGGGAGGAATTCTTACAGTTCAGAGGAGGCAAGTTTGGCCAGCAGTCAGGCCCATTACAACTGCACAGTTTAGACTTGGGGATGGTTGTCCTTCTGATACCTAGCTGCTGTTACTAAATGCTTTGTTAGATAACAAGGATTCAAGTGACTCATGCACAGTGTGTCTAGCTCTACCACTCATCCTCTGCCCTTCCCCCAAATTGTGCCCTGAGTTTGGGCAGGATCAACTCATCCACAGAAAATATATACCTGAAGCTGAGTTCAAACTGGTAAGAGTGGGTGCTGTGGAGAAAAGGGAAATGTTTTGAAGATTTCATAGTCAGGATGTGGTTCCCTTGGTTACAGTCACACACCCACAGACAGTCAGTCCAGGCTGATTTCAGGGATGTTCCCAGGCTTCTTGCTGATGCTAAGTTCTCATATAACATAAGCTGGATGACTGCTGCTTGCCCTCTCTCACTGGTTAGTTGTTATCCTCTTGTAGCCCACCATCTAACCTTAGTAACTCATGCCCTTATTCCCTCCTTGGTGACTGAATCATTCTGTCACTCCTGCCTAGAAGCCTTTGGGTACAAGGAAAGCCCTCCTTTGCTCAATCTGCTGCAGTATGTCTCCTTCAACACACGACCTGCAGTGAAATTCCTACAGTATTTGCTCTATTCACTGCCAACAAAGTGCCAAAACTTCACTGCCTTTGCCAAATATGTTGATCAGCTAAATGAGAGGGAACCAAGTCTGGGACCTCCATGCAGAAGTCTGTGTCTGGGCCCATTGAGAAGACTGGCAGATAATTATTAGGTTGGATAATGGCTTTCTGCCAAGCAGCAAAAAAATTTATTTACAGCAATAGACTGTAGTCTATCATGAGCCTCACTATCTTCCAATCTTCATCTTCCCTAACAGATCTGTCTACATACTGCTTTATTTCTAAAAACGCTCACTTCTATGAAACAGGCACGGCACTACACATATCTTCTCTCTTGTAAAAGAAGCAGTTGGTACAGGTTTGTAATTTGTTAAAAAGGTGCTTAGGCATTGGACCTCACCTCTTTACCCACACTGCCAGTGTCTATACTGAAGTTAGAATCAGATGCTCAGGCAGACTATAATGAATAAATGGAAATATTTCTACTTTATTCGTTTTGTTCTAAATAAAAATCTATGATATGAAATCAGTCAGCCAAAGAAGGAAATTTCAGCACTTAAGTTCATGGATGTAATTAACTTATGTACACCAAGTTTCGGGAGCTCAAGTTGAAGCGCACAGCACCACTAAGCCTTTGCCCCAGAAGGTGCACAGTGAGGAGCTTGCAGAGCCCACAAATGGATTCTGCAGGGTGCATAGCAAAACTGCTGGTTAACTGCTTGCCCATGTTCAGATTTAGGTGTTTTATAAAAGATGAACATGCTGAAAGGGGGATAATCCTATTTATTACCTGTTGAATATAAATGCTATCACTCCTGCATGTATTTTCAGTAATATGATGGATGAACATAGAGGTAGACCTAGCTCTATCAAAAGTTTATCCAGTAGCTTTACCCAACAATTACTAGTGATAAAAGTAATGACAAAGAAACTGCCATTTATCAGCTCAAGGTCAGTTAGGACTTCCACTGTCAGCCTCAGAGGAAGAGAGTTGGAGATGCAGTTGTACTTTTTAGTTCTATATAGCACAGTTTTGTGCACAAGCAGTCCTCGTCTATGGTTTTAACCAAAAGCAGAAGAGCTTGTTGGTGTCTGGGGAAGAAAAGGGTGGAAATAGAGGAAAGAGAGCATAGGTCTGGTGCACCCAGCTCCAGACACCAAAAGTGAGCCTTTCTGATGAGATTTTTTCCTTTGTTTGAGTAAAACAGAAAAAGGAGGTAACCACATGCAGATAGATTTTGCTGTGCATATTGTTATGAAAGCTACATAAATATAAGCGGTATGATTACCTCTGCCCCTTAGTGCCCTGTTTAATGTGTAAATGAATTTGATTTAAAAACATAAGGCACTAAGCCACGCAGAGTAGAATAAATGTTGCTTTGATTGGACATTTCTGTATTTTACCAGGTTACTAAGAGCAAGTTTATGTTTCCTGTTTGTTGTCAGTGAATATAGCAAGTACTGAAGGATTCCCAGATAAACAGTAACTTCAGCAGTACATAGTGTGAAGTTGAAGAGCAATCAGGCTGAGATCAGGATGCTGTGTAGAAAGGAAGCCATGGATATTCCTCTAGAGGGCTAATGAACATACAGATCTTTCAGCTTATCAAGAGAGAAAGCTCTCCACAAAGTTACCTCACAAAAATCTCCAAATTGCAAGTGTTGTGAGGAAAAACAATGCTAAACTCAGAAAGTGGTAAAAGTGAAGGTTGATATCTGGGAAGGTTCCCTTTTCTCTTAATTTCAGCTGCCCTTCTGTGGGGACTCCTACTTGAAAAGCCTTGGGATATATCAAAATGATGTTTTTCCCTCCTGTCAATTGACTGGGAGGTAGGCTGACCTGTACCCCACTGGGAGAGTTTTGTAAAATGTTTATTGTCATGACAACCCATCTATCTGCAGTTCTGGAAGTCCAAGCTATGCCAATTCAGCCACAATCTTGTATGAATGTATCATGTATCTGGCTGTTAGGCTGCTGAGTTTATGTTTTAAGCTTAAAATATATCTCCCATGAAGAAAGAAAAAAAGGTTTCTGGTTTATGAAAATGCTTGAAAAGAGTGGTATTTATTTTCCTTTGGCTCCTACCAATTTTAAAAAAATCATCCAATATCTGCACAGCTTGAAGACTTGAGCCCTACTGATACCAATTTAGGGCTTTTGCATTTAAAAAGTGATCACCTACATCAATGTTCTTCGAAATTAAGGAGAAATTAATATCTGTTCTATCAGCTGTTTGGTCAAAGGAGGGGAAACCCACTTTCTGTAAAAGTGTACAAGTCCTCTTTCTACAGTTAATCTGCCTAAGCAAGAGAATATGAAATCTGTTGTTAACAGATTTTGATCTATGTAAAACTAGATCTGACATTAGTTTTGAAATGTATTTAGAATGACAAATACTAGAGCAATTTCTTTTTGTCAGTGTCCATGCCATTTCCAGTTTCTTTGCTCTTCATTTGGTCCAGTCAATTGTTGCCTTTCTGGTTTATATCTGTGAGAATGTCAGTGGCATGGACAAAATAGCCAAGCTCATAATAGGCATAATATTGCCCTCTAGTGAGTAATTCAGAAAGGAACATGAGTTTTGTGTCAAAGTCAGCTGCATTACTACTGGCAGAAGCAGGAAGAAACAAATCTAGTATTTTATGGGATGGTTGCTTTCATTGCATTTTGTCTCTTTAGATGAAAGACAGGTACAGTACCGCAATAGCTTTTCCCCTACTCAGTAGCTTCTGTGAAGGGAGAATTCTTTCTTTGTAAATGAAAAATCTAAATTTTGAATCATATTAATTTTTGTAGAAAAACATAGTTTGCTTTTACCAGAGTTCAGAAAAGTGGATCATAGAAATATTTCAATACTATGCATTTGACACATACCATCAGCTCCCCGTAAGATGAAAGCAGTCCTGCCCCGTAAGCTTTGATCAATCCATTTTGCTTGCAGAGGCCAAACTCTACAGTGAACCAGTAAAGCTGGGAATAAGAACAACTTGTGAAAAACAGTCTAAAAAATCAGGAATTTTTAAGCTTCTCATCTGTTCTTCAATTTTATTTTATCCTCATTCCTTAATATCTTTGTATCTTCAAATTCTATAAATGCATGTTTTAATATTTTTTTTCCGTCAGCATATAACACATACTAAACATAACATAAAACAAACAACTTTGAATGATAATACCTGGGTAAATATTATTTTCTTTCTTTAGAAGATGTTACAAATTATCCTGCAACCTCTTAGCCTAGTGCCTCACTGTAGGCAGTGGAAGCTGACAGATTTCCATCCACAGTCCCCAGTAGTACAGGTAGATCCTGACAGAGGGTTCAAGACCTTTGGAAAGGTACTTAAAAGGGAGTTTCCCTCCTTCTTTGTCCATGTCTCATTCAGAAGAATTGAAAAACACCTTTTTCCATATTGTGCCAATTATATCTCAGTCATGCTCCAGCAGAAAATCCACATTTCTCTGGGCTTTTCTTGTGATAAAAGCATACTTAGGACCATACTTCCTTTACCTGCTGGACAGCAGGTGGACAAAAGCAACTCCTGGCTCTGCCAAACTTTTAGTGCTTCCCTTACTATAAAATCTGAGGAAATGGGCAGTGGAGGACAAGTCCTGACACAGTCCTGAGAAGCTGGATGGGCACTGTGCTAAGGGAAAACATGGTAAACGAGGCATTTCAAGAATATGGCTTTGTCTCATAACTCTTCAAGATTCCTTTAGAGACACAGAGCACTTTGCTGCCTCATACAGAGGGATAGACCTTGGCTTCATAGGTGTGGCATTTTCAGGAACCTGCTTAAAGATCCGCAGATAATATGTAAAACTATGTGAATCTCTATATTATTCTGTCTATTTTGGCTTTTTTG
The DNA here is from genome assembly GCA_013397375.1 of Toxostoma redivivum. Taxonomy (NCBI): domain Eukaryota; kingdom Metazoa; phylum Chordata; class Aves; order Passeriformes; family Mimidae; genus Toxostoma; species Toxostoma redivivum. The sequence continues at coordinate 1,199,312 of VXBI01010999.1, forward strand.
TACATTATCTTTCTTTCTCTTACCCTCCCTCACACACCTTTTCATTTTGTTGACTTGGTTTTAGCTTTCAAATTTATCTCTGAAGAAACAGCATGCCAGGATCCTTCTTTTTGCAGGATCCTGAGTTGCTTTCTCTACAGTTCAGCAAATAATTATGTGTTTATATTCTGTTAATAATCTTGATTCTCATTATTTCACAGTGAAAAGTCGTTTGAGTATCTTCTCATTTAACAAGAGGTTTTTTTGGCTGCAGAATGAGATATGGGAGGAGGAGGAATTCTTTTTAGTGTTTCTGAAGATATCCTGTATTTGGCTTTTGGTTAGTGAGGTTCTTTCAAGCTCTCACTGTTTTAACAGAGTACAAAAAATGTATTAGTGGCACTCTGGATGACCAGGACATTGGCAGTTTCCCATCTCTGGTGCATGGATCCACCTGCTTAGAGAATGAAATAATGGCATTTCAAATTTCGTCTCACAAATAAATGTTCTAGACCATAGCAACAAACAATTTTGAGATTCTTTAAATAAGCTTCTAAGCTGGTTACCAGAATTCTCTTCATGAAGAACAGAGAATGACAGGGACTTCCAGAGATAAACACAGAAATCGTGTTAGATTTTCATGTAGGATAATGTTCAGGTTCTTCTCTATCTTTACTATTTAGAAAAGGAACTCAAACAACAAGCCTAAAATAGGTATATAAATTTTAAACATTTGAATATTGGGATTTTAAACCAGAATAGGGTTGCTATTCAGAATATTTGCATGGCTGTACAAAACTGTATTCTCCCAGACCCTAAACTGCAGGGAGCCCTTTAAAAAGGTGCCCTTGTTCTACCTCCCCAAACCCTAGAAGAAAGTTTCAGATATGAGACCCATTGTAGGACAGACTCTTCTGATCTTAACCCTATCTCTTGTCTAGGCCTATTCACTTCAGGATCAGGAAGAGGTGCTTGCAGAGGACTGCTTTATAAACCACAGGCCTTAACCCAGAATCATCAAGACCTGGGGAATGATGCAAAATGGCTCTCTGGGAATTAGAATTTTTTAACCCTAGCAAAGGCTCGGATCTTAATCTCACTCTAGCCTCTCTAGACCCAGACAGTGGAAAAAGAAATGTGGACTGTCACTATCATAGTCTCCTCACATCACCAGTCCAGGAACTGGATGAAATTCCAAAGGATTCAGCATCTGATGGTAGTCTTACTTAGTCCTAACCCAAGGATGGATATGTGCAGATGGATTTTAGGTGAGCCACAACCTCCTTCCTAAGTGTGACTGGTAAGGAACTTCAGGAGTGACATTGTTCTCTCATTCACTTCCAGTACTGAATGGGTCTCACTCAGTGAGGATAAGGCTCCTTTCCTCCTCTGAAAAAATCATCAAGACTGGTAAATGGCTGCCATTATCAGAAAAAAAATCACCTGGCCTCCAGACAACTTTCAGAACAAGTTAAGATGGCAGTAAGGGGCTGTACAAATCGTTTTGTCATTTGTAGATAGCCTAGTGACTCAGAACTGAATGGCAGTACTTGCTCTCAAATTGCTTTTAAGTGCTCACCTATTTGATGTGGTTAATGAACATGGGGTGAGACAAATTGTGATGGTTCTCTGTACCTCTCATAGGAGAAAATACAGGTTTCACACTGGGTATCTAGTGTTTTAGGTGAATCTGGAATGTCAGTTGGGGCCATCCTGTGTCTGAAATTGTAAAAACTCAGCTTAAGAAATATATTATTCTAAAACCAAGAAGTGTAAGCATTTCCTCAGGTGGAATCACACTATTCTGTGCTCCCCCAGAGGGAATCCAGTCCCTGCTCCAGCACCTTTCTAATCTGTGAAGGAGAAGAGACAATCCTGCTGATGCTCCCATTTCTGTAGTCAATCTGAGACACAAAAAGAGCCTTCCCTGCACAGCAAGGGATATGCAGTGAGTCGTTTGGGGTTTGCCTCTAATATTAAACTGCCATCTGTACTTACTGTGGCAAGTTTCTCAATCTCCTCTTCAGATGATCCAAGAGAAGCCAGTCCAATATCCTAAAGCAAGTAAGCAAGCAGACAGTGTTACACTAGTGTGATTATTCAGCCCAAGGGAGAGAAAGAGGGGAAGGGGGCGGGCCACATCATTTCTAGCATGAATAGCATGAACTATTCATTGTTTTTGTCACCCAAAATGACCTTCCATGGCTTCCAGGATGCCTACCTCTCCCTGGCCCCCAGCTACATACCACTGGGAGCCACATTTGATGAGTGTTTAATCCTCAGTGTTCTCTGTGTAACATTAACCATCTCTTGTCTTAATGCTGGACTATCTACACCAGGCAAAAATTTACAGGGAGGCATGAGAAGGAAGGACAGCAAAGGTGGATTTTATCTTTGCCATTACCTTTCTGTCCCTCACTTTTTCTAACAGCCCTTATGAGCAGGTCAGATCTGTGCTGGGATGATTCTGTTTAATTTCCTCTGTGCTCCCTGTTAAATGTTATTCTCACAATAGGAATCTGTAGATGTCTCTTTTTTACTATCCCAGGAGCCATATCATGCAACAAACAAACAAAATTAGGGCATTTTCACCATTCATCGTCTCATATTGAATGGAGAAAAAAGAATCTTCATGGGGTAAATTTCAACTGTGAAAATACTTCGTGGGGACAAAAAAGTGAAATGTGAAAATGTTGTATAGTCTGTTATTGATAGGGAAAGAAGAATATTGAAAGCTTTGAAATTGCTGTAATCTCTTATTTCTAATGTGTCTTAAATTCCAGTATTGAACTGAACTGAAGAGGTTTCTTCCAGAATAAATTATAGATGGCTAGAATACTTAAAGTACTAGTCTTCTGATTCTGTTAATAACCAATATTTATGATCAAAATGGTAACTGGCATGTATTCAAGTTGATACAACTAGAAACCAGAACATATGACGTGAACTGATTTTCTTTTAAAGATATTTCTTCAGGGACCTACATTATGTTGGGACCTACATCATGTTACCCCTCTGATCTTATCACCAGTTTCCACACTGGCCACTGACTGATAAGTCTGGACAATGAGATTTGCTTCCGTCTGCTATGGTTTTGAGGAGCATTCATAGTTCCGAAGTCTCTAATTATGAGAGGTCATTGAGTTCATTTGGGTCTGACACTGACTGCTCGTACTAAATCGCCCCTTCTTGTACAAAGAAGCTCTGTTTGCTTTTTGGAGCCTCCTCACCAGTGTGAGCAATGCTGTGAGAATCTGGTGAGTTGTAAAGGGAAAAACAACTCTGATGAATGACATGGTGATGGACACAATTAAAGTCTCTTGTGAGACAAGAATGTACATCCAGAGACCAGTGGAGCTTGGAGACTCAGCAGCTGGTGCTGTGTAGGTTCATGTGGTGTGGGACAGGAAGCCGGGGGAGCAGCTCGGTCAGCAGAGCTCAGACTCCAGCCCCACAGAGATCCTTCTCCAGACTGCCTCAGCCCTCCCACAGAGAAGTCCCAGCAGCTCTGCTTGCCCTTCCTTTCACACCCTGTCTGTAGGGAGCAGTGCTACCACTGCCTTGGAGGAAACATCTCCCTGGTCGCTGCTAGCCCACCACTTGAGGTCATGGCTAAAGCACAACTCAGTCTTAGAATTCCATTTCATGGTGAGCTGCGTGTATTTAAGGCACCTTCGTCCTGCTATGCAGTGCAGTTGGTTAAAGAGCCAGCATAAAATGTTCTCACCTGTGAGAACTGGGCAAATTCCTTGTCAGCCAGCATGGGAACGTGACCCAACAACTCATGGCAGCAGTCTCTGGAAAATAAGTGACCTTCTTTTTTATTAAAGGCTTCCTTTCCTGCCCTTCATGAACTCCCTGTGAAGGACTTTAGCCAAGAGACCCCAAAGGAGCTGGTGTGAGTGCTGCTCCACAGTGGCTGCCTCCATACCTGGCCCGGCTCTGCAAGGATAAGAGCATTCCCCCCGCCACAGGCAGCCAGCTGACCCCTGCCACCTTGTCTTTTGTCTCCTTGGGATGGCATGGGCACTAACCTTCTATGTCACAACATCTTTGAAAGGTCCCTGTTTTGTCCCAGCATACAACAAAAGCATCTGTGTGAACTTGTAATTTCTCATGAAATGTAATTTCTGTTGTCTGGCCAGCACTTACTGGGAGAGTTTCACAGCAGGAAATCAAAGCCCAGCAGATAGTAACTGAAGGCAGGATGAAAAGATTAAACCAGATATTCTTCAGTCTTTCCTTCCCCAGACAACTTTGCAAGAGAGACAGAGGACCACACCCTCTCATGCATGACTTCTCCTTCTAACTCTCCAGCTACCAGATTCTCAAATTGTTTTATTCTGTGGACTACTGGATGGAACTCCAGGGCCAGTCCCAAGAGAATGATCCCAAACACATTCAGAAGGATGGAATTATGTCAAGGCATCAAACTTACGGTTCTGGGGAATGCATAGGAGAAGAGAAATGCCTTATATACTGCGTGCACTGAAAGACACGAAATGCCAGGCTGCCAAGGAAGTCCCGAGCAGACAGCTGCCCTGCAGCTGGTCTTAGCTGAAAACCTGTTCTCTCTGCAAAGGGAGAACAAAGGGACACCAAATTCAGCTGTTTCTAGGGTTAACTACACAGCACATTTACTTTAGCTAAGCAGTTTCAGTGATCCCTCCTGCTCTGTTGGAATAGTTCCCTCCACCAAGCATAGCAGGCACACCTTGGCTTATCATTATTGATGTGTCCCTGTGCTGGCACTGGACCAGTTCCTGCAACATAGAATCCCCTATCCATCCATCCTGTGTGTATTCACACAGCAATGTCACGAGGTGTGGGAGTACTGCCCATCCCAGTGCACATTTTTACACATATACACTTATCTATGTTCCACATGACAGTGGTGTGGTTGAAGTCACACATGGTTCCTTATGATCAAGCAGGGAACAGAACCTTCATCTGGTTTGTTTTTCTTTTTTCTTCTCTTTTTTTTTACCATTATGTGTGTCTAGAACTCACTACACAGCCTCCCAGTGATGCAGTCATAGGTGTTTTCTTTGCACATGTCCACAGAACAGGACAGAAGAATGCAACACTTTTGCACTGTGATTTCAGCTTGTACATCCAGTGTTACCCCAGAACACGCTGTCTTACTATGAAAGGACTGTGAGAGAAAACAAAAAAAAAAAAAAAATAACCAGCCTGGTGGTCAGTAGAACTCACAGTCTACATTTCCATGGGAAACATGTTGGTGGTCTGCAAAGCTAAGAAAATTGAAAATCATTGCTTTCAAAGTGAGCCGATGATAATCTTTTTGAAGTCCTATATTCAAAATCTGTGTTGCATTCTCAGCTCTCATAAATGATATTTCATCTTCTTTAAAGCATAAACTGCATTTTAAAAAAATCAGAAATTACTTTATTCTCAATTCTTTATCCATGTTCTATTGTGCCATTAAGCCTTTACCCTTTTTCCCCCCTTTTGTATGTAAATAAACAAACAAGCAAAAATCCCACCCAGAAACTAAGCCATTTACAAGATTTGCTTTGGTTTGTTTTTTCATGTTTCTTCCAAAATTTCTTGTCTTACTCTGTCAGGCTATTAGTACTTTTCCCATTAAAAAAAACAAAACAAAACAAAACACCCAGAGAAAGAAAAAAAGGAAAAAAATTCAAAGAAATTACAAAATATATGAAGAAATATAAGAATGAGACGACAACAAGGAGTGCTTCTTCCTGACATTGTGATGGACTAGGTGGTGGGCATATACAGTTATCTTGTATTGCTCCACTCAAGTCAAAGGTAATTAGTACAGAACTGCCTCAAAAATTAACAATTTTTTTTTTAAATCTACCTTTGCCTATTTGCTGGTCCAATCCAGAGGAATGTGAAAATTTCAGAATCTGGTAATCTTTGGGATGAATTTGGAGTGAAAATTGCACTAGCTGAAAAATATATAATATGAAAACCAAGACCTTAGTAACTCAACTTTGGAAAGACTATGAAAGAGTCTAGGGAAATTTATATAGCTTTAGCATCCATGTTGGAGGAGAAGGAGGAAAAATGAAAATTACAGCTTGTGTTCCCTGAGATGTCCTTTCAAATAGAGGTCAGCAAATCAGACAGTCTGCTGATGGAACAGACTTGGCCAGTTGCCTTGAAAAGCCCTAGGAAAAAGTTATCTGCTGAAGGTAATATCTGCAAAATCTGAACTCCTAGTTCATGACTGCACAATAAAACCAGCAATCAGTAGAGAACTGGGGGAGTGGCTGGTTGGACCTGCTGCCCAGAGATCTGGGAAATCAAAGTGCATTGCAGAGAAGGTCTGGAGCAGTTGACCTAAAGTGATCTGCAAGGCTTAATTCTTGGCCTAAAAACTGGTGTATGCAGGCGTCCTGTGCATTGTAGTGTGAGCTTGCTTGAGTTCACTGGCTGTAATTTCTTCCAGCTGTGGAGCATGACTGCCTCAATCCAAACATCTTTCCTAGAAAGAAAGATGGGCCTAGGTTCATCTAGTTAACCCTTTAGAAAAACACTTTCCATGTGTAAATGATCACACTGTTAACCACTTAATTCCTTTTAGGTAATTGTGAAATATTTATGAAGTACAGTTCATTTCTCTTCAAACCAGCCTCACTAATAGGTAATGACAGACAGATCTCACACTGAATCAAAAGGAATTGCTTTCTTATGTTCACAGATACTGCTAAGTTAAAGAGAAGATGGAAGTTTATCTGGCTGTGAGGGCTGGTTTTAACATGATCGCTTTTTCCAGGTTATCCCTCTCTCTTTCTCTGCCTCCTATGGTTTATTATTTTCAAAGCTGTACAAGGGGAGGTTCAGGATGGACATTCAGAAGCATTTCTTTACTGAGAGGGTGGTCAAAGACTGGAATAAGCTCCCTAGAGAATTGGTCAATGTCCCAAGCCTGTCAGCATTTAAGAGGAGTTTAACAACATGCTTTAACTTTGGGTCAGATTTTAGAACTTGCAGATGCTTCTGACTAAGACTGAGTTTGGGCCTTGCAATGATGTCAATCTTCATGCTATTCTAGAAAGTATTCTGCATAGTGAAATGACCTTGTTAGAGGAAAGCAAGTCAAGATATCCATTCAAACCCTCATATAATGGGACTAAAATAGTTTCCTCACTCTTAATTGTGTCTAGCTGTTAACACGGCTCTTCTGAAAAAATTTTGTTTCATTCATGCATAACCTGTAGGCTAAAGTAATCCAAATTTAATCTACGGGGTAGATTAGGTAATAATTACAGAGTAATGAGGGTAGGACCAGTGGTCCCAAGAACTGTTCAACATTTTCCTTAGCTGTCCATTTCAGAATGGAATAAAATGCCTCTGAGATGCTTGATATCCATTCCCAGTTACTTCATACAATTAGCTTATAGTAGACACCTTGTCTTTATAGTAGATGAGTTGAAACTCACTGATAATGTCTTTCCAAACATTACTGGCATGTTTTTCAGAGCTGCTGTTTAGTTTGTTTTGTATATGATGCAGAGAAAAATTAGAACCAGAGCCTGTAAAAGAAGTCAGCAGACTCCAGGCAATTGAATCCTGTCAACTAGCATGAGCAGTACCAATAGGATAATGACAGGATAGTCTTACATTATCCCAAATTCTCCCACTTTGAAATCACCTGATGAACTTAAATATGAATATCTGTGCTAACCAAGGCAGAATCACAATTCTTGGAGCTCCCTGCTGTCAGCTGCTATTTAAATTAAATTAGATCAACTACTTCAAGAGAAAAAATATTTATCATCCCAGTTATTATGAGAGGGAAGTAAGATGGGTAATTGAATAGAAGTGAGAATACATGAGAAAATACATAATGCCTACACAGAAAAATTCCTACTGCTGGGTGCAATGGTGTTAATGGAAGATGCTTTTAACATGGCACCCATCTCTTCCCTTACACTAAATGTGCAATAGAAACCTTGTCATCAAAGTTTAATCTTCATGAGAAATGCCAAAGTCTTAGAAAACTCTTCGGACACAGAAAGCTTATTCAAACTAACCAGTATCCCCTACTCTTGGGGAGAGCAGGTCACTCAGTTTCCTGATTATTATATCTAAATACAATTTATTTTAAGTTAAGCCATATTCTTTATTGTTTATTTCATCATGGTGATAAACTGTCCTCTCTCTAGCAGATCTTTTCACTGAGGAGGTAGCTTTAAAGATCACCTTTCTTTAGTACTTCTTGATAATCAGGTGGCTTACACAAAGCACCTGGCCTTGGGAATCCATGCAGCCTGTGGCCTCATAAAAATAATGTAGGCTCTCCTATTCTCCTTCTCTTTGCTAGTCAGCCCCCAGCTAACAGGTCAGCCTGGCAAACTTGTGTGTCCTTTTCTAAGGTCTTCATGCCTTTATGGACTAGAAACACAGCTTTTATGCTCTCCTGTCAGCCATGCAGTAGGCACCAAAAAGTTTAGTGTGACAAGTGATGCTGCAGAGACAGAAAGCAGCAGAGTTGTTTCAAGGCAGCTGCTGATTGACTAGCAGGATCTCCTGGAGATAATTTTCTCTAGTACACATCCCCATCCTGCCTGGTGGATAAGGAAAAAGTGTACTTGTGAGGTATGTACCTGTACTTGTGCTTGGGTCTTACTATCAGCATGGCTGTGGAAGCAAAAACAGAGCCAAACCCATTAAAAGGTCTGTGTGGAGGTCATGCTGAGAAGTGTCTGCTGTGACTGTAGAACTGCTAGTACTGGGGTTAGCTGGTTAGTGCCACACCAGCTGCTGCCACTCACAGAACAGACACAGATTCACAGCTGGGTCCCTCGGTGTGCCTGCTATGAATTTGCTGTGCGACATCTCCCTGTGCACGAGGCATCACTACAGTTCATCACCTCTGCTCACCAGCCTGTTTCCTGGAAAAGGGTTTGTGGTGCACAAATATATGCAGGGAACCCTAGAATAAACCATGGCTTACAATGACTGACCTTTTAAAAATCTGGAGACAACCTGAAGCTGAGGGATCTTATCCTCTTGGTAGCCACAGTGCTTCTCGAGCTGCTGGAAAGCATCCAGGAACTGTGTACAGGCATGAGTAGGGTAAAGGCTCCTCAGCTTCCTGTAGACTTCTCTCCTGAAAATCAAAAACCTCAATAAAGCAGCACTTATCTGAACCATCTACAGATCCACAGAGAGATTTTTAGACCCTCAGCATACATCATGGTCTAAAAATCTGAGCTCGGGACACCTGGTGCTTGGTGCTGGTTCAATGTAGCAAACCATAAGGGCTTTTTATTTCACTTTTCCTTCAGAAGGTGTCCTTTAATGTTATAGAACATGAATTCTGATACAGAAGTGTTTCTTGATTAGGTACCTTCTTGCTAAGGGTGTTGGAGGCATCAGGGAAATCCCAGGGAGAGACCTGAATCTGGGATACTCTGTTGTTCAGTTTAGAAATGGAATACATCAGGTATTCCCCTCCTTCCTATGCTGGGGTACAGCTTGAAATGCTGGTCCCTCCTTTTCTATCCTGAAGCCTAGCCTAGATTTGCCTCTTAAAACCTCTGGTAAAAGTACCTTTTCTGATACTAAAGAGTAATATCTGGACAGGTAAAGAGGTTTGTATCTTTGCAGTTCAAAACTCCTGGTGCAAGCTATGCATTTGAAAGATATGCCAGCTTCTCAAAGCATTTATCCCACCATACAAAAAGAGACCAGTTGAAAATAATATATGTAACCTGATTTGGGCACAGGCTTTAAGATTCTCACAAACTTCATGGTACTTGGATTTAGAGTTGTGGTTTGGAATATATTTAGCTGTTGCAAAATATGCAAGTAGTAATAGGATGGCAAAGAACCTTATAGAAATGGTTATTTTTGTTCAGACGTGGCCCTAGGGTGTCAACAACTTTATAAACATTGTTTTATGAAAATTGAGATCATTCTTGGAAATGCTGGATATGGGAAATGACCTTTCGTTGCTTTTGTAATTTATTTTTTTTACTATTATTATTATTATTCTCTTTTTTGTGATGCTATTGTTGCTATGGAGGTGATAGCCAGTCCCTAGTAATGGCTCTTTATTTATACGAATGTCTTACACAGTGTGGGAGTAATGAACCAGAATGAAGCAGGGGAGGAAAACCTTAGGAGGAAAAAAGTTAAAAGAACAGAGGGAAACAGCGGCTGCTGTCACCATTGCAAAAGCCACAGGAGACTGGGCCATTTCCATGGAGGAATTAAGGGAAAATGAGGAGGATTAGAATTCAAGTGTTACCCAGGCTTATTTCCTCATAGAATACTACTGACTTCAGTGAGGTTGTGTGGGATTTGAACCAGTGCAGGGTTCATGCCCAGACTGGAGTCTAGAGAGAGCAGGCTTGTTTACACTTCTGCACATATGGTCTCTTTTATCCAAGTGTCATTTTGCTGTGTGTCCAAACACTGGCTACCACAGAAATGCAGGCATTCCCAGAGACCAGTGATGAATTATCCAAAGCTAAGTGTCCCTCTAAGACAATTATCTAAGTATACTCTCCAAAGTCAAGAAAGTAGCAGGTATGAAAGAACTGCTGGAGGCACACGTCATGAAACACTCTAGAAAGGCTCATCCTAACAAAAGGTGGAGCCAGATGTTTTAAAGACTTTAAAGGTAATAACCTCATTTTACGTAAATTTCCTTACTGTTTTAGAGAAAAAAAAAAAAGTGGCACTATTCGACTTCATTATGAAAATGTGACAGGTGCATCCCCATAATTTTTTCCCGAATTCTCCATTTTTCTTACACAGTTTTATCCATATGGCATCTCTGACTACTTAGTTTCAGAGCCTTCCAAGAAGTCGTTTTGAAAACAAAAGCTCAGATATCTGTGCCCTCTGTTTTCTGAAAGTCGTATTTCTTCACTGGCTTGGTTTTCATTTTTATGACCATGTTGCTACAAACTGAAGGCATCCAGCAACTCCTCAGAGTGACACCAAGGGAATTTAGTCTGTGCTACAAACTTCCCCTGCAATTGCACAGTGCTCAATTAAGTTGTGCTGTAATGCAGCTGACCTCAGGGCACAGCCTCAGGGGGCTGTGATAACAATTGGGAAGGCTAATTTTGGAAACAGCTTTACATAACAAGACAACCTGGGTTGCTGGGATTGGCTGTTTAAGGATATGGGCAGATACTCCTTTAAAAGTCTATTCTGTTGCCACAATGGGTCTAATTCTAGGTGGAGAAGGGCTGAAATGACGAAGGTTGGCAACAAAAGAGAAAAACAGGAAAGAACACAAAATTAAATTTTCTTAAATATGACATTCCCACACACCATCCCGTGCCAAGACTGTTGGCTGGTGGTACTAATCATGAGCATGATACTGACCATCAATCTCTCACTATTGAAAGATACTATAAAAACCTATTTGAGCTTAATAAAAATGTGTCCTCCTGGATGAGCTGGATGCAAGATTTTTATGTGGTCATGGATTTCTGTGGCACAGTAGATTTTATTTAAAATAAATTAAGTATTGAAAGAGATGGGATGGCAGTGTGGTTGGGGTTCTGGCATGAGACATTTAGTTCTATGGACTCAAATCCTGGCATTAGAATAACCTTTGCATGTGATTTAGGGCAAATTGCTTAAGTTCTAGGGTTTTCGGTTGCGCAATTAGAAAATGTGGTCTTCATTTTTCCTTTTCCCCACCTTTAGGCCCTCTTTCCATTTAAATTTCTGAACAAAGAAATTTTCTTTCTTATGTGCACATGTGGCACCTTGCATAATCCCAGGACTCTTCTCTTGCTTGAGATATTTGGACATATTAATGCTTTGTAGCATCACACAAATGTGGAATTTTTGGTACTTACTGATATATTTTAAAGTTAGTGGGAGAAAGTGGAAACGGATTTGAAATAAGAACTCTGCTTTCTTTCAAATCGGCCACATACTTCATATAATGTTTAAAAATACTTTGAATTGAATTGAATAAATTTTGTTTAATTCATTGGTTGTGTTTTGGGGTTTTTGGTGGTTTTTTTTTTTTTTTTTTTTGAGTGGCAGACTTTCAGGAAAAACAAAGCCCCAGTGAAGAAACACTGCACCCTTGTAAAAGTAACTTACCATCATATCATATCATATATAAGCCCCTTTTATGATGTAAATAATATATGTTAGAAGAGTATTTCAAAATTTCTTCTACCTTCAGTTTGAGAAAATTTTACATATTCATGTTAAAAGCAATGAATATTTGAAGGAGAACAAGCAAGGCTCCCCTGTCCTGTGAATACTAAATTAGCCATGTCCTCTGAGTGAATTGCTGTCCTGTGAGTGAGCATTTCCTCCTGGTAACAGGTTTGAAAATGTGATATTTCTGCCAGCACCACAGCTATGGTGAATTAGAGATCAGTTAGAAGAAGTCATTCTATAGGGTCTAGGAATTTTCTGGCTTCTGATATCCTGATGGGATCTGCAAGGCAGGGAAATGGTCAGGAAAATGCCTTTTGCTCTAGGAAATGAATAATTATGACCAGCCATGAGAATGGCTTTATGCAAAATAAATGACCCAAAGATGACATTTAACCAATCAGTAAAATGTGAGGTGGATGAATAACATTTTAGGAAGGTTGTCTCACATTGCCAGTCTTTCCTGGGACTGCTATGGAATGGCCCAGGAGTTGGAGCATAAGTACCAAACTCACCAGGTTGCTGTTTCCTGTGCTGTGTACTCAATGTGAGGTAAAGGGTCTCCTCTGTAATGAAGAGAAGAAATATGACACACATCTCAAAATTTTAAGTTCAGTTTCCAATTTTTTTGCCTGCACCATGAATTTTTGTCCTAATGAAAATAGAAACAACAAAATAGTAAATAATGAACCATATATTTTTCTTGGTTGGCTCTAGTGTGGGTATTCTCCCTTCTGTTACAATGTGGGTAGAAAACAGAGGGATACATAAGAAAGGGAGCTGTGTTATGGTTCACAGATGGAATAAGAGACCTCCAGGCTTGCAATCACCTCTGCTGAAGGCAATCTCGCAAGCAAAACACAGTGTGTGCCTGGAGAGGCCCTCCCTGGAGGATGTGATCAGCACAGTACCATCATGGACAAGCTTTCATAAACCCATGAGCAGAGAGCTGCCCAGGTGTTCGCTGTGTGGTTAGCACTGGTTCTCTGATGAGTATTTTTTTTTTCCTTGTCCTCCCTGCTACTTCTTCTGTAGCTCTGAGTCAGTTCAGTTCTGCTTTTGGGCTGCTCTGAGCAGTGCTGAGTCTCATATTTGATGGAAGAGAGAAAACTCTATTCAGAAGTCTCACAAGACTTCTGAGACTTCACCAGTTCTTGGATACCATGAGGCTGATAATCCACAACCAGTTGTACCTATACCTTTGATTTACCCAATCAGAAAGCAGTGTGGTTCTGGTGAAAGTTTGCACATAAAGATAGAAACATTTTTCATCACTTACACAAGAACTGAGAGCTTTTTATGTTTTTAAGTAGCTAGTATGCATAGACAGAGACATTTAAAAAAGCAAATAACAAAAATAGTAGATCTCTTCCCACTGTCAAAAATATGTTTATAAATATTGTTCCTCAAATTTCCTTTAAGATTAGCCTCAGCTCAGGACTGAGTCATAAAAGGAACTTGAAAATTGAAATAAAGGATCATATTGCAATCACTTCTGCTAAAATAAAATCCAGCACTGGTTTGGGATATGTGAATGTAATCATAAGATTTTTATCTTAAAATGTATTTGCTGAATCGTCACAAAATTTTGTATGGAGTGAAAGCTTTTGTGGCTGAATTTTGTTGTCTCAAAAGTGGCCCAGCTGATACATTGACAGAATATTGTATCTCTGACATTTCTTGCACATGAAGTCTGAAAGTTCATGTGGGCCATTGAACTTTCCCTTCAGCAGCCTTGTACTTACGCTCTGTAGTTAAAGGCCAGGTCAGCAAAGAATGCCCTCCGTTTGTTATACTCCAGGTCAGAGTATCCCTGGGTTAGAAAATAATTAGGAAAAAAGCTTTTACATTATCTGTGGGCATAAGTAGAAGTCATCAGAACCACCACTGGATCTCTGGGAAGTACAGGCTACACATCCAGTTCTCACTGCCCATTTATTACTATGTTGTGCTGAAGACAGACTCAGTGGTCTCTGTTTAAAGGGGAAGTTTACCTATGGAATATCAGCATTTTCTTTCTGCTCCTTCTGTGTTTACTAGAATTAAAACTTCAAGCAGACTTTGCCAGCTATTGAATATGCATATAGACATGGAATGACATTCCTTTTAATTTTACATCATTCATAATAGGAATTAAAGCTTAAATCTGGAACTGTGTGCTAACATAACTCATAAAACAGCGTTGATCAGCATCACTGTACAAATATTTATTATTCTAAAATATTCAGCATTTACTGGAACCACTTTGTATACTACAAGCCAAATTTGTCCCTTAGGTTTATTCACATAAATTTTAATGTAGCAATAATACCAGTAACCCTGCAGTTAATGAGTGTTGTGTCCATGAAACTGAGGAAAGGGCTGGATCCTGAGAACACGTTTATTTTGTGTTGTGGATAATATGCTCATTCAGGTGCCACCCTTGCTTGTCAGTGTCTGCAATAAGTCCATGCAAAACACATGAAAAGCTGTTGGGCCAGACTCACATCGATGCTGTGACGTCTCAGCTTTGTCCCTGTGGGCTCTGTACCCACCCTCTGTGCAGCAGGAACCTCCCTGAGGGCCCTGCAGCAACTGACAGGGTAGCCTAGAAATTGGTGTCACAGTGATATCAGTTTGATTGTTTTGACCAGTAAAGCACAAACTGAAGGTGTGAAGATAAACAACCCAAACTGTCTATTTGGTAGGAAATGTACATGGAAAATCTTTGCTGAGCTACCTGTACATCAACTTATTTTGTGCTTTCCTCTAGATTTTCCATTTTTGAGCCCTGCTCAGAACCCTGGAATATCAGCCCATGCTATGCTCTATCCTGCCACAGACAAGTGATGTCCAGTGCCTGGAGTAACTTGTTTTCAACTTGTTAGGTACTTCTAAATTGCACTATGTTCTGCAATTTAGATTTATCCCCACTCAATACTTCAGTAACTCAGCACCACTGCTGCTTTCTCTCAGCCTCTTCAGTGCTCACACCTTCTATTTGGCAAAGGATGAGGGGAACTTAGTCCAGTTCAAAGAATTCCCTATGTGTGTTCATTTATCTAATGAGAAACAGCCGAAGAGTTAGCTCAGGAAAATGACAAATACTTGGATGGTTTGTATCATAAAGAAATAAGGAAGAGTGAAAGATGTCTGGTTAAGGATATGAAGCTCTCCTGGAGTATCATATTTGAACAAGCATTTCTCAAAAACAGAAGATAGAGACTTGGAAAAGTCTATTTCATATTACACAGAACTGTGCACAGCTCACAACAAATGGTGTAGGTTAATGAAAGGGACTAAATAGAATTCAGACATGTAGAAAAGGAAAGGACAAAATCTTTCTTGTAGGTTCTGTTGACACATCTACATCTTCACTGCATTTCTCAGGGCAAAGTATGTCTTCTTTTTTTCCTTTCCATGCATTCCTTCTATGTGATGATTGACAGAATGAAATGCTTCTGTGACCTGCCTTATCAAGTGACAAACAGCCCCTTGGAGTCCCTTTTGTGTCTGTGCCTAACTCACATCTCATCTGCACTAAAGCTGAGAAACTCATGAGAAACAGGAGTTTGATTGTTTGTTTGTTTGCTCCCAGTCCTTTGCCTTACTATCACCTCTAGAGCAGGACCCTACAGTGCATTTTTCTTTCCCTCTCTCTTAAGAGTCTGTGCTTAAGGCATGGCTAAGAGTGCACATATAAAGCTGTCACAGTAAAACCCATTTGTAGTCCATTCCTGCAGGGACTCATGCAGTCCCTAATTCCACTGAAGATGAGCTTTTATCTGCCCCTGTGTTTTTTTCTCTTCTTTCATGAGTATTTCTTTACTCCTGAAGTTTCCCTTACAACAATCTCCCTACAAAGAGTTTCTCTTTTAAAGATGAAATAATAGTAATGTTAAACTTACAGGGTGACCATGGTCCAAACTGGGATCATATTTAGTGATCAGATGGTGACACTTGTCCAGATCTTGGATTTTTCTGGGGAACCAGGGTACTGGAGAGAAAGCAGAAAGAGTTAAATGAGAGAGAATTAAATAAATTTTAGAAGACAGAGAAAATAAAAGCTGTGCTGAAGATCACAAACTTTCTTTTCATCAATATCTAAGAATATGAATATCTACATGTTAGCATAATTGTCATACATCTCAGTAGTTGACTTGTTTCCTGACCAAATTGGCAAATTGAATGAAAAATTATCTGAAATTAGCTTGCTGTGATAATCTCTGAGTTTTAATTAATAGAAACAATTTTTAAAGGCAAAAATATTTTTAGATCAAATGTGTTTTCTGTTCAACACAGAACAACAAATTTATTTCTATATTCTGGATTTAAGAATATATTTTGATCTTGTCTTAAGATCTTAAATCAGTCTTACATTTTCATACCTTTAAAAATGAAACAATATTTTAAAAGGAAAATATGAAATTTCTATAATTTCTAGAAACCAAACAGGTGAAGAAGAATATTCAACTTTTTTCCTTCTGGCTCTTTTTTCTTTTTTTCAAGCGACATTATTTTTTTAGCTGTATTTCCAAACAGCTTCCTTCTTATGAAGTGGGAAGCTTTTCCAGTGACTAAAATTAAAATAAAATGTGATCATTTTAATTTAAATGGCAGTATGTATGAGAAAATAATTTAAAAAGAAGTTCTGGAAGAACACTTGATATTGTTTTCCAAGGTCAGACTGATGCTGTAATCAGACTTTCTGTGTTGCAACTCAGAAAGCTCCATTTGGTCACCTTAGTCTCATACTGGACAAAACATCAAGCATCTCTCTATTGAATGGTAAATTCAATTTTTGCTGTATTATGTTACATCCAAGCACATCGAGTTTAGAGAAGTACAAATGTAAAAACACCCACAGATATAAAAGAAATTATAGTTTTTTCGTGCATTATGACCAATTCTGCGATAAGTAGGAATAAATACCAGTCTGACAGATGCCTTATGTGCGCCCAGAACTTTTTTCTGAGCCTTTGCCTCTGACTGTACCAGTGGTTCTGCATGCAAAGTACCTTTCCTGCCATCTATTGCCATATCCTCTCAAAACCTGTACCTGATCACAGCTGTGTCCCCATACACATCTTGCTTGTTCCCTACAGAAAAAAAAAAATCCCCATAAACACACCTTCTTTTAACAGTCCCTTGTTTTTATTGTAGTTCCAAGTCCTGGCACATCCAAAACCTCTCAAATCCCAAGGAAATCCTAAAGAAATGCTTCTCCAGCTCCCAAACCCTCTGGCTCTCCAGTTTCCCTGATAACAGTGGTGCCCTTTTGATATGCCCACAGTTCCTGAGAACAGCTTGTGAGGACTGAGGGCTGTGTCTCACTGTTAGCCTGACAGTGAATTTCAAACAACACCCAAAGGTGCCCAAACACTTGTGGGTGTGTAAGTTAAAAGTGCTCTGGGAATATCTGTCTGGCCTTGTCAAGGTAGGGAAACCCCATGGCAATTCTGTATTCAGAGAACTCAGTCTGTGTGCTGGACCCTCAGCCTTTTCATCTGTCATCCTCAGGATTGCATTACTGGTCTCTAACAGCTGTATTCACCCATTCCTGCCTGCAAACAGGAAAAATACCTGTCTGCCTCTGTGTTTGTCTTGAGGCAATCAGTGCTCTGCACAGCTTTCAGCACACACTCTTCCTATCCTTGAGGAGTTCCTAGTTTATCCTCAGCTTCTTGTTCTGCTGCTCTATCCTTCTCATCTCTCTATTTGCTGGAACACTTCTCACCTCAGTTCCACTGGCTACAATGAAGTGCCTCTCTTTCTGCACCAATGGCAATGGAAAGCAGCCATGCAGAGACAAATAATGAATGCACACTCACTGGCTTTCCAGACAAATTGAATTACTATTGCAAAGCTGAAACTAAAACTAAAAAAGTTACTCTAAAAGAACTGTACTAAGAGATGCATATATTTCTTACCTTTGTCTTCTCTGCTGGTTTTCACATCCTTTGCTACTCTCTTTAAGGAGGTGATAAGGATACCAACATCAGCACTGTGAACTTCACATTCAACAAAAATGTCAAGATCATCCACAGAGTTCTTGGGCTCTTTGGCTTGACGGGTTTCAAAGTGATGGATTTGAGTTTCAAACATCTGCAAGAGCCAGGTGTTCATATGATGAAGCTTCTCCAAAGACTGAAAATGCAGGTAAGTCTAGATACATTTCTACAATGTCTTTAAAAGGTGACTAAAAGAGGTATTAACTCGAAATGCATGTTGAGCAATGTAGTCCAATAAAGTCTGGTTTGCAAAGAGCTAAAATACAGACAGAGCTAAAGATTAAACACTATAGCATTGGGTAGAGAAAGAAGAAGATGAAAGATGAGATACTGTTGACTGTAGAATTTCATCTGTGCAGAGATAGCAGATGAGTGGCTGGGTAACTTAAAACCCTGCCAGAATGAAAGCAGATCTATTGATGTATAATGGCACCATAATCATTAAATAATTGTCAAAAATAAGTAACAAGTACAATACTTTTCTTTAGAGTTACTAATTTTCCCAGATAAGAGTGAGCACCTGGTAGGGGTACTTCAGTGCCCAGACTACATAATGCCTGTGTGGTTCACAGCCCTTCTAGTCTTTGTGTCTCCTGCCAAATATGCAGAGAAAATTCACCGGCTTCTAGCATCCCCACAGTCTGAGTGCTAGAAATGCTGGCCACCACAACTGCTAGAAAGAAACAACTGATTGGTATCTGCTCTAAACAGCCCTTGCATGAAGTGGTGATTTTTTTTAAAAGACTGTGCCCAGACGCTCCCTCCCTCCCTCCAGAGCACTCTCCCTCTTCGCCATGAGACCAGAACACCTCCCTGAGCAGCTGGAGCAAAAACAGGACAGTGAGAAAGGGGAAAGGCAGCATGAGGTGTAAGTCAGGCAGGGAGCAGGAGAAGGGAGGGTGAGAGGGGGACAGATGCAGACTGGAGACATGAAGACAGTAGGGACAGAAGAGAGGGCTCAGCAAAGGAAAGGGATGTTGAGGTCTTTACCTCAAAGACTTCAGCTGCCTGAGAGAGCTCAATCTTCCTCACATTGTAGAGGGTGAGGATCAGGATGGGAGAAGCTCTGTCATCCTCCCTGTTGGAGTCCAGGCTGCCTTGGCTGTTTAATGACTCTATGCCACACATCTCCTTCTCCTTGTTGGCCTCTTCTTTTGGGCCTGACATCCCCACCAAATCAGTCTTCATTGGGAGATAGGGGAGTGGATTGCAGTAGCCAGATGTTGAATGGAAACTGCCTGAGGGTGTGGGAGCAATGGCCAGGGGAATTGGTGGGACTGGAGATGCAATGTGTGTGTGAGTGTGAGTGTGTGTGTGTGTGTGTGTGTGTGTGTGTGTGTGTGTGTGTGTGGTGAGCTCAGAGCTGCCAGAAGCAGGGGCACTAGCTGGTTGCTGTGTGAGGCAGAGGGACATTTATCTTGGCTGTGCCAGACACATCAAGGGAAGCCGCCAGTGTAAGATGTGCGCAAGAGCCCAGGATGGCCCTCCTCCCCTGGGTAACTTCAAAGTGCAGTCCCCCTGCTCTGTTTGAAGGTGTCTGCAAGCTGTTCAGCCCTGGATAGAGGTTCCTTGGTGGAGAGGCAATCAATTAGCCTGAGCTCCACTTACATCTGGCAGTCTGGACTGACCAGCACAGTGTCTGAGACCGTCCTTCATCCCCACTCTCTCTTACCTCACTGGGACTCTCTCTGTATTATCTATATCCGCAGTGAACCAAAGGGCTCTTCTCCCAAATCACAGCCTAATCCAAGTGTTGTCTCTTCTGCACAGAAACAATTCTGGGAGTACCAGAGAGACCTCAGCCAAAGTCAGAATTCATTGCCTACTTCTGAGCTTTTCTTACCCACAGGATCTGAACCTGTTCTACCCTACCCCTCTAAGAGAGGAATGCTGCCCCCAGGCTACATTTCTCCATTGGAACTTGTTTCTGTCATGATCTTCAGCAAAGTAAAGTCTCAAAAAGACCAGGGTCACATCTTTCTTGTGTGTGGCAGGACAAGCATCAGGAGGATGTAGCTCTGCTCCTGACAGGGTGAGTACATCTTCCCTTCCCTTACACTTGACATAAAAGACTATTTCTGGATATGAGGACCCATATATTCATACCTCAAGTTACAGTGTGCCAGATACCCAGTGAAAGTCACCCTTCAGGTCCAGAGACAAGACCACCCCTCTGGCCTCCCTTTGTGGTTGGAGCTGTTTTTATATGCCCTTGAGCTTATGCTGGCTCTATCACACCCCTAAGTGTTATCATTCCATGGCCAGGGTAGATAAAAACAGTATAAGGAAATGTTGTTCTCTAATGATCATGACACCACCATATCTTCCCTTGGGCCTAGACAGAGCACTGGGAAGTTCTATTTCCCAGAATTTCACAGCACTGTGCCCAGGAGGGAGGTCTCAGAATCCTGAGGAACGTTGGCTCCTCCAGACCTCAGGTGCAGTGGCCTTTGTAGGGTGCGGTGGGTACCAGCCTGGGAAGAGGGACGTCCCAGCCATGCCCAGCCTGTGCCCAGGGGCCATGGGGCAGGCCACTGTCTGCCATGCAGAACCCACCCCTGATGCAGGACCCATCCCTCATGCACACTGCAGCACCCTCCTGGCCTGGCTTGTGTCCCAGGTGACTCCAGGAGGGCAGGGGGGCAATGCAGAGGTGGTTGAGTGGCAGCTGCAACTGAATTAGTTGGGTGGAGAAATGGGCTTTAAGAGGAAAAAATTCTCTTCCCACTTCCACGTTCCCCCAGCAGTAGTGGTAAGGCTGGGCACAGGAGAAAAGGCCATGCCTGATCACCACAAACAACCTGCTCTGTTTTTATCTGGTACCATTGCAGATATCTTTATCCTGTATGAACAGAGAGCCACTCGTCTGAGAAGGATGCAGCATTAATATTTTTAGTTTATTTAGGTTAATTTAGATGGTTATATCCAACATCAAAATGTCTTCCCAGATAGCTGCCGTCACAGTCTGAAGCAGCAGAAGGAGGTTTAAAAAGAATGCATTCCTGTGGACTGCTCCTGTGCTTAATCCCTTTTTCAATCATTTCTGCATTCTTTGGGGAATAAAATATCCCTTCTCCAAGGCTGATGTCAGGTGTAGGCATCTGTAAGACACCCAGAGGAGCCCACCAGTGCCAACAAGCCCTTCCTCTGTCCCAACCACTGACCTGGGCCAAGGCCACTGTAAAGGAAAGGACCTCGCAAAAAACTTCTTTGATCACCTGAAACCGAGCTGGAGATGAGGACACCAAGAAATGTGATCATAGTGTGATAGAAGAGAGGAAGGTCACTTAAAAGATTAGCTTGGGATAGGTTGGTGACAGTAGCACACAAAGACTTGGGGAGTATGCAAATGTAGAGCAAGCAGGGCTTTGTTGTGCATTTCTAAGTGATGGCTTAAACACATTAGAAAATGTTTACATCAGTCTCATAATCTTGGCTGGATGAGTGACAGTCAACCAGCCCAAAAGAGCCTTTTTCTGTGCTGGGGAACACCTCATCTGGGCATTCCCTCCTATGGTGGGTATTTAATTCTAGTTGACTTATGTTGTTACCATACAAGGAGGATTTACACTGGTCATATAATGCAAAAAGCATTTTCCTACACAGCTGGAACTTTCTTTAAGAATGGAAATAAGTCACCTATTAAGGAGTACTATTTAAAATGTGATTTATCTGTAGTATTTATAGTGCTTATGTACAAGATTATTTGTTCTACTAGGAAATCTACTTTCCATACATTTCCTCTGCTTTTAAAATGCTGAACATTTAATTCTTTCTCTCTGTCTTGCTGAGCAGCCATGCTATGTTGCTTTGGCTGGAGTTATTGCTCATTTAAACCTGCATTAAGGGACAGAGAATCAGACACGTGGCATCAATATTCTCTAACTACTCCACTTGCACATAAGATCATGAATCCTGGGCTTTCACTATCACTATAGAACAACTGCTGCTGTCATGCATAGCAACAGCCAGAAGCAGAGGAGCTTGGAAAGCTTTCTGAGAATTAGTTTGAAAGACTTTACCCTTGGGATTAAATTGTCTCTTTGTAGCATAAAGTTACCTCATGGGTCCTATTATATTAAGAGAGAAAAATATGGGCTTCTTTCACACTGAAAATACACGTCAAATGCAATTGAAATATCTAGAGAGACATTGTGATGAGGAAAAAAAAGGAATAAAAAGATACTGAGACAAAAAAGATTACTTCAAAGCACCAAAATGATACCATTTTACATAAGGAAATGTCTATTGAAAAGGTTTCCAGCTGATATCCTTAGATTAATGTTATTACCCATCATATATATAATGAAAAGAACTATACTTTCTGTCTTCCTAAAGGATGATGCTTACATTAAAGCAGTATTGATTTTCAAATTATAAATACAAAATTAGTACTATCACAGGTATGAGACTCATGGGCTTTCAAATCCCTCTCCATCTTCCAATTTTCTAACAGAAATGTGACCCCTGAGCCATGTTTGTGTCATGATGCAAAATTGTTTCAAGCTGGAAATGTTGTTCAGCTTTGCTTTGCTCCATTCAGCTCCAATGTTCCAATGCTGAGTTCCTTTCTTCAACCAGGGAGCTACAAGAAGGCATTATACAATGTGGACCAGTCCAAGAGGGCATCTAGCTGATTTGAGTGAAATTTATTGGATAAATACAGAAACAGCTTCCTGAACAGCAAAACTCCTCTCTCCATTATCAGCCGTTGAGTTAAGCTGAAGTCACCTTTGGTTCCATTTGCTGTCTCAGTTGAGATATACTTCAGGAAAAATGAAACTGCTTTCACCAAAATAAAGGGATATTTAAGCTCAGATGAGCAGTGGAGATACAAAAAGGTGTTGTTACTTAGGACCGGTCTTGAAAGATAACATGTTTGGGTTTGAATACAGTTAGACTGGTACACAGCTGACCCAGGTCTTCCATGGCTTTGGTGGAGACTCTAGCCACAGATAGGAGTTGGAAGTTAGGAGTTGGAAGTGAGTTAGGAGTTGGAAGGCTCCAGCTGAATGTCTTCAGCTGCATTGTAACAGGCACTTCCTCTCCATTTCCAAGGTACCCACCTTCTAGGTTGTGAGACCAGAAAGTTAAGAGACACCTCTCAGAGAAGTACACACACACAGAAAAAATGTAGCCTTCACACATCAGCCAGCCACTGTGAGTAGCTGAGTATGCCTGTTAAGACAAATCTCCCCTTGTACCCTGAAAAATCTCCCTGTATACTCTGCAAGGTGTAGAGTTTCAGACTCCATGGGAACCCTGGACAAGTGGGAGGCACTGAGGGGAGAGTGACTGTGAGAGAAGGCAAGGTGTTCATCATTGACATCCCATCCCTGGTCCCAAACCTCACAGGTGCAGCAGATTATAGCTCAGCATGGTGAAGATCTCCTTCTGCTAACCTTCGGCACAAAACGTAGACAGACTTCCCCAGATTCCCAGGAATAAGGTAATTTTTATACATTAGTGAGAATAAATGGATTAGTGTCTGAAGGCCAGAAGAGTTGATGGTTACCTATAGATATCTGTTTCTGAGCTAATCTCTAATAATTAAGATATATAACATAAGCATTAATGCAATACACTGGAAGATAATACAGTGAGGCTAGATCAAGATTGGCACTCAAACATGATAGCTCCTAGTCACTAGCAAGTTATGGGAAATCTTCATTAGATCTTCTGGAGGGCATTGCAAAGGATCCCAATCTCACCTGCAAAGGAAATAATCAGAGCAGTTAATTCCAGAACTAGCCCATTTCTAACACTCCTTTATGTTTTTTACCCTTTACATCCGTTCTCTTAAAGAATAAGGTGAGCAGAGAAGTGCTGAACAGGACACATTTATTACTGGAGTTAAGTCTGCAGAGCCATCTCTTTGCCTTCATTAGGCATAGAAGTCTGGGTCACAGGATCAAAGGAGCTGGCTTTCAGCGGGCTAGCCAATGTGAGGGAGAAAATATGATCAAAGCCATGGTTCTCCTTCTTCTTTACTGAAAACAGCCAGGATCCACCTCAAGGCCATCTGACATTTCTAAGCATCTCCACCAAAACCAGGTTTTTCAGATTTAACAAGTTACAGCCAAGTGGAAATGCTTGTTGAAGCTTGGCTAGAATTGGGAACTAGTTTTTTCATGAGAAAGGAGATATATGCTGCCTTATCCTGGATAGGCTCAGAGCATTAAATGCAACCAGATGGAATCTGCCTTGTGGTTCCTATTTCTGACCCATGTTTTGAGGAATTCAAGGTAACAAATCTGCAGTTTCTTACTATTGATCGTGTCAGCTAAGTTCTTCAGCTGCTTTGCATTGTCCAAGACTTCAATCCTCTGTGTGTAGGGATTATACCGAACAGAGAAAGGACGAGGGATTGTTTGAGCAAATTTCCTGAGGGAAAAAACATAAACAAATGTACGGTTGAAAAGATTTTTTTTTTTCACTAACAGTTTTCTTGGTGTTTGCCTTTGTTGATTGTGGGGATAAGAAAATCTATGGGTGGAAATAACTGAACTTCCTACTGACTGATCTGAGACTTACAATGTTCTGCAACACACTTGAAACTGCATTTGTCCTTATCACGTCTGTTTTTTTCTGAACAGGACTAACTAAGCTATTGGCATGGCAACACTGCTCCTGGTATAGGCCAACTATGTAGCAACGGGGATCTGCCAAGCTTTAAAGACTCATTTTCTTTCATTGGTGCAAAATGTATGAATTCTAATCCAAGTCTGAGCTTCTGGGGAATTAAGGTCAAGGTATTGACCAAGGCCATCCTTGCCAAGGAGCAAGCAGAGACCTAACTTCTGGTGTGGTCTAGCTCTTAAATTACCTGGTAGCTTCCAGGTAATTTAAGAGCTAGATGATAATTAATGGAGTGAAGCAGCATTCTCTGTTGCAAAGTAGTTAATTCCATGTCAGAAGCATTAAGATTTTGATGTCTTGGGAAAATATTAATTTGCATAACCACAGAACCATGGAAAGAAGGGCTCTGAATGGGATGAGACGGTCAGAGCTATTGTTCCAGGCTCCTTGTAGACCCCAGCAGGATACTGGCTTATATATCTGCTTTGGATTACTGAAGTTATTGCTGAAAGAGGAAGGGAAGCACGCAGGAGCTGATTATGGAGCTCCACTACACAGACTGTGACTCAGCAGGGTAAATCCCATATGCCCAGAACACTGGAATATGCTGGATGCCACCCACACAATGTTTCTTCAGTTTAAACCTAATTATTATCAGCTAAGGATATTGTCTCAAACAGAATTCAGTATGAACAGGCCACAAGGTGTGGCAGTAAAAGATATTACGTTGACTATGATTAATTTAGCAGCACTGGTCTAGTTTTTCTAATAGGAGACATCACATTAGAACATGGCTTTCCTAAATCTAGCTGAAGGTAAGATCCCAGTCAGAAGATGAATGCCTTAAGCTGAGATCTGTCAGGTCAATCTCAGAATAATTTTTCAGAAAAGTATTCTGTTACCCACAATCACACATGTCCAGATGCAAGCCACTAACACAGGCACTGGACCAATCTCCAGAACTTTTATTTCAATTTAACCTCTTTTCAATTTGGTCAGTGAAACTAATAAAAAAAACCAGCTCTGAGATATTTTGTTGCAGCTAAGTAAGGCAGCATCTTCCACTTCCTCAAGGAGCTTGCTACTCAGTTAGAGATGTACACAGAGAAGATAGAAGCCGTGTGCAGGATATTAATAGCACAGCCCAGAAGAGAAGGCCATCTTTCCCAGGTATTTCCCTAGAGAAAAGGACACAAGGAGAAGCTGCAGACTTATGGCAACTAAGGAAGCAGCAGGGAAGAGAGCTAGGAAGACCCCAGAGCTGGGGAGCCTGAGGTAGCAAAATATCTTGGGATGTAGCACAATTTATCTGTGAATGGTAGAAAGATAAGGGACTGAAGGTCTGGGACAAGTTCCTGTGTGGCCTCTCCAAATGAAAAATACGTTGAGTGTGAACCAAGGCAAGCCCCCAGTGGCTTGACTAACATCCAGAAATATGGTGGTGTATTGGTGTTTTAACAGGAATAGAAATACTGTCAAGGTGAAAACCAAGCTGATCACCAACACAGGTTGAGCCATTCCTGTTCTAAGTATCAGAACTGACCTTGAACATAACTTCAGAGGAAAAGGAATAAATGCTACAATATGTTTTTTTACAAGGACTGTTAATTCCGGTAATGGTAAATTCACTTGGTTTGCATTAATTAGCAAGAATTGACCTTAAGTGCTGGTATCACAGCAATTGAAGAGATAAATTTATTTTGGTTGCATTTTGGTTAGACAGATGAAGCTCTTAGACTAAGCACAAATTCTTGGCTTCATGCATAAGGTTAGTACTGTTACTACTCCTTGCCCAAGATTCTGAGGATATAAAATGTTTATTATCTTTAAGCATTGCACAATTTTTTTAATGACTCTCAAAACATGATTGTCAACCCAAGACCCATTATGGCAATGAGATCCACTGGATTTGCAGCAGACAAGAATGAGTAATTCTCTGGAATGACTGGAGTACCTTAGCTTTTCTTTTGCATCTTTAAAACTTTCAGCAACATAGTAGATAGGCTGGAACTCAGTAACAGGGTACTTCTGCACAGAAGTCTTCTCCAGGACAAGAGGCTGAATCTCAGGCTTACTTGATAAACAATACTATGAACAAAAAGGTAAGAAATTTATTTCAGTGTAAGAGTGTTTGAATGTGCAGTGAAAGAAATAAAGAGCCACCCCACTTCAGACAGGGAAGAGTTGCTCCTGTGGTATATAGTGATAATGTCACTCACTGGGAAAGAAGGAGGTGTGAGTTCCCTGTGTATCCATACACCTACACATTTATCAGAGCTCTACAATGAAGTGCTAATTTCATGCTACTTCTATGCACAAAGTATGAAGCAAAACCAAAGATCCAAAGACATTCAAAAAAGAAATTTGAATAATTGTAAACATATTTGAAATATTTTCTATTACACACCTGCAGCTCCCCAAATGAAGACAGCAGCCCTGCACCATATGCCTTGAGAGAATCTCCTTCCTTACATAGTCCAAACTCAACTGTAAACCAATAAACCTGGAATGAAAATGAGACAGAATCTTATGATTCCTTGATAAAAAGTAATATGTGTACACCATTTATTAGAATGCATTTGGAGTTTTTATTTCTATATAAAATGTTGCCTTGTGTCAAATTCAGGTGTATAACTGCAATTCTGACTGAAATTCTTCTCCTGGGAGAAGCACGGCACTAGATTCTGTGTGCCTGAGAATCAGTTCAGTTCCATGACAAAAAAAAATTTGTGTTCTACTATGCTTATCTTTGTCAGCAGGTGCAATGAAACTATAGCAATAAAGCTTTACTTTTGCTGGCCAACCCAGTGGAAGTTTGAACCTTATTTTAGAGAAGTTTGAGTCCTGCTTCACACAGGGCATCTGACTGCAGCAGGGGCATGAGCAGGCTGTTGGTGCCATAGGAAAGGAAGGTAGTGTGTGGCCTAATTTGACTCCTGGGTCTGTCCTTTTGAGGGGATACCTGCCCTGGCTCAGAAAAAACTACCCCATCTATCAGCAGAGTCAAAGCTGGTGGGATTCTTTGCCTAGGTGGCCCCCATTTGGCACTGGAGACACTAATCTCAGACACTCTAATACCACTAGTTTTATTCAAAGTTTGTGGCTCTGGGTCTCAGTAGTTTCAGAGTAGCATCCAGGTGATCTATGTTGACTACAGAGGATATTGCCTGACTGGCAAAGTGGAAGAGATGCTTGAAGGTAAAACAAAGACAGAAGCTACAGAAGCTGCCTCTTGAAACTTCCTGTGGGGATGTAGTAACATATAATCTTTTCTTGCCCAATATGTTTGTGCTGGAGGAAATCTAGTTTGGGCCTCTGTGTTTAATCACAACTGTCACTTTGAATAAGGGGTACCAAAGCTGTTTTCCTTTAGTGCAACTGTTTCTGGGTGGGGTTTTCCAATCATGGTCTTCACTCTGATCCCATTCAGCTCTATGGGAGTTCTATCAGTGACTTCAGTGGCAGCAGAATTAAGACAACACAGGGCGCTTTGGAAAATTGAGCCCTCATTTATTAAATTACCGTAGCAAGTTTCTCGATGAAATCATCTGGAGCTCCCAGAGATGCCAGTCCAATTTCCTGTAACAATAAACCATTATTCTTCAAGCTGTTTATTGCAAACATTCTTCCTGCCCATCTTATGTAATTGCTCACATTTTAAATGTTACCATTGCTTACTACCACACACAAATGTTTACAGGACATGTTCCTATCATGCAAGATCAATTTTAAACCAGAAACCTCTCCAAAAATGAACAAAGGGTCTTATCCAAATGTCATTTACAAGGCATGATCCTTTGTGCCTGGTACAAAGCCCACTGAAGTTAAATAAAATTTTCCTCTTGCTTTGACAGGCTTTTGATCAAGTCTACAATGAACATCTGAGAGAA
Source organism: Toxostoma redivivum (assembly GCA_013397375.1). Taxonomy (NCBI): domain Eukaryota; kingdom Metazoa; phylum Chordata; class Aves; order Passeriformes; family Mimidae; genus Toxostoma; species Toxostoma redivivum. Next base: position 1,227,888 of record VXBI01010999.1, read on the forward strand.
TGATAGGGTCAAAAGGAGGCAAATCAATCACACCTACACACCTTATATATTTCTCTTTGTTTTGATGGGTCCTGATTAAAGGAGTTTCCCTGGAGCCTTGAATGAGCTATTTTTCCTGAATGATAGGGCATGATTTGAAAGAGATTATTCATACCTTGGGAGCTAATGGAGATTTTTCCAGGAGGCATGCAATAGTTGGATTCAAAAGACAGACACATTAGACTACATATAAGCAGGTTCCTTTCTTGATTTGCTCTAGTGAGGACTGCATAGTGCAAAAATCAGAGAACTTCCCCAGACAGAGCAAAGGCATTGGAGCAGCTTATAATCATGTCAAATCCTAGTAAGCCAAGGTACACTAGGGCTCATCTAGAAGGAAACACCAGTTCTGGGAAAGGGCAAATCCTGAAGGCAATATTAGATCGAACTGACTTCTGTATTTTGAGAGGTTATATCAAGCCAGGCTGCCTGACAGTCTGCCTGCTTGATTTCTTTCTTTCTTT
>VXBI01011000.1:8998-48595 GCA_013397375.1 Toxostoma redivivum
TCAGGGGAGAAGTTTGATGTAGTTCTCTTCAGATGGAAGAATGGTTACAACTCTTTTCAAATCAATTACAAAATCCTTTACAGGGTCTGCATCTTTATTATTATTGCATACATTTTTATTTGTATAAACATATAAACACTTCCTTCAAAATAAACAATAGATATATATAGAGAAAGATTATTTATAAAAAATTGTGTGGGTTATTAAAATAAAATGGTATAAATATAAGTGTGTATATATAAATAAGGCAACTCAGAGGAATTTGCTTGCAGAAATGTGCAGATATTTTTTTTGTGATTAAAGATTTAATTCTTTTTTTCTTTTTTTCCAAATTCAGTTTTGAGTGAGCATGAACAAGAAATAAATCAAAACTGTTTGTTATCTGGAATATTCCTTGTGTGTTGAGGCATTAAGCCAGCCCAGTTTTGGAAACTGCTGAGAACCTTGGAGTTTCTTTGCACAGAAACTCAGAAGAGCTTTTACAGAAATTTCTTTAATATTTTTCTGGTTTTATTTCTTGTGGTTTCCACTGCTGTTTACCAGCTGCTCTGAATGCTTTCAAGTTTTAGTCCCTCTCTCCACTGGAGCTTTCCTTCACCTATTATACAAGTACTCTAGTGGCCACTGGAGTTATTCTCTCTTTTCATATTTCCTTTGTCCTGTCTATTTTTAATATCTACTCCCCAGCCCCTCTCCACAGTAAACCACACAAACCACATACCCACATCTGTGGTTTAGTTCATTTTGAGTGTTTAGAATTATACTGTTGTACTTTTTTTTTTGTTGTTATCAACTGTTTTTCTTTCTCAGTTATGTTTCATCAGCAAATTTTCTGTCCTTTGTGTGTATTTTATGCCTACCTTTGAGTTGCTGGTACATAAACTGAACACAATTGGTTCTTGTACTGATCCTGTTATCACAAGGGACACTTGAAAACCTCAGTTACCCCAAAATTGTGGACACTGCAGTTTTAGCATCTTTCTAAAGAGTAAAAAAAAGCTTATTTCTGCAGGTTACTAAGTTTTCATTAAAAATTTTATATTGCCTTTTTTTTTTCTTCTTCTTTCCCTTGTATTGCTAGGGTGGCCTCAGACTAAGTAAGATAATATGCTGTTTTCTTTTTAAAGGTGAGTTGAAAAAAACTAAAGTGGAAATTGAGTTAAGTTTGATTTATGTGTTGTGTGTGCCCCACCAGCCAGTCTGTGGGGGAATTCATCATGTGGAAAAGATTCAGATAGCCTTTTCTGAACTGAAGGTTACTCTTTGTTGAACTCCTGCAGCTCCTGGCACTCTGACACAAACTGAGAATACATCACAGGTGCATTGCAGATACTCTAATATCAGGCCCCTAAACCAGAACACAGGGTTTTATTGGGTAATTTTCACCTTACTGCTAGTGTTGTCATATGTACCTATAGAAGTTGGATGTCAATATTTAAGCTCAGGGTCACACAGAACTTTCAAACCTTTGCACACAGATGGCAAAGGTGTAGATTGTTGAGTAGATTTTGTTGGGAAAGACAAGTTGGGGCTTGTGTGCATGACAAGATAATATATCCAATTTTCTTGATTCCTATCCCTATAATCTTTCCAAGTAAGCAACTGAGGGAATCTCCAACACAAAGCAGTGAAATTAAGGTCATAGAGAAGGTAGCAAATGCCAGCATGTCATAACTTTGCAGTTTAACTTTCCAAGCTTGATGATCTTCTAATTTGCTATTGTATGAAACGTACTTAAAAAAGCAAAGTAGAAACCCAACAATCAAACAAACAAAAAGCCCCCCAAAAAAACCCAAAAACCCAAACCAAACCAAACTAAAATTACAAAACAAATAAAGAAAGCCAGCCTTTCTCCCAGAATTAAATTACACTGTGCAATCACACCTTGTGTTATTCTGTCAACTTTACTCATTAAACTTTCAGACAGCTTTCATTTGGACTAAGAAAGTAACCAGTCATGAAGCAGATGATTATTTTTACCCTTGTTAAAAATCATACTCATGCTTTTTTACACTTCCTCCTCACAAAGGATGCATTGACAGTCATTGGTCAATTCTGGAAGGAAATCACCCTCCATGTTGCTACTAAGCCTATGTTTACAATATGTCTGCATTTATGTTTGTGCACCAGTCTTGTTTTCACCTTCCCCATTGCTGTTTGTGGCTGTTTGGTCCAGAAAATTATCATCATCATCATCATCATCATCATCATCATCATCATCATCATCTTTAGAATTTCACTTCTCCTATCTTCTGATAATTCTATCCCTCTTCCTTCCATTCTCATTTTCCTCTCTTTATTCTCATCACCCCCTTCAGAGTTGGAATTCTTACACATCTGTCCAAAATTGGGTAGGAAGGAGATGAATGGAATCACTACAAGGACCCTATGTGTGAGATTCCTGTTTGTTCCTCTGGCAACAGATGATGTGAGCTTGTTTGTATTCTCTTTGTCCACAAACACCTTAATAATTTTCTATGATCTCTCCAGTTTCTCATCTCTCTCTGTTCCCCTATAGCTTGCTGCCTTTGAGTTAGTCTGAGCCCAAAAGAAGTACTGATTCTAGCCCTTTTCCAACTGATCTGACCCCACAGAAAGCATTTCCAGGCAATCAGAAGGAAGGGCAGGAGCAAGAGGCAGCTCAAACGTTGCCCACCACTTTATAAAGCTAATCCATGCACTAATTCATGCACCTCCATTTACATGAAGATCCCATGCAGGGAAAGAAGAATGCCCAGTTCACAGAGGTTTATCAGACAATGTAGGTTATAAGCTGACAAGTTCATCTCCTCATACTGTTTAAGTTCTGTGGAAAAAAAAGAAAAAAAAATCAAAAACGTGAAGCAGATGAACTGAAGTGAAAAAGGAGGTTGATAAACAGAAGAAAAATGAAAACCTTGATCATTTGCAGTGTTTACAGTTTTGTCTACCACACATACAGTAAGTATCACGCAATGCAACTTATCTGAATTAGAGACTTAGGACTTTTTTTTAGCAGGATGGAATATCTTAAGCATTTGCATAAGCTGTCATTTTTAATGAATTTGTACTTTTATGCACCAACAATGGATAAAAAATGAGCATAAGCCTTCAGTACCTCATTTCTATCCTCCTCCTTCCCATGACTTAAATATATCCACTGGATACTTAAATAAAATAAAGTTAAATATGTTCAGTTGTAATGACAATGTGATGTAGATTGTTTTTGCCAAATTCACGCTTGGTGGGAAATTATTTTCTTTTTGCTGGAAGAATTGCACACTAATTAACCCTCTGGAATTAACTGTTTAAAAGGAAGAGTGAGCTAGAAATTTAAAGAAACATTTCTACATAGCTTATCTTAGTTAATTTTTTTAATGTGCAAAAAGGTTTGAGGATTACTTTATTTTTCTTTCTCTCCTCGTCCCTCCTCCCTCCTTCTGTTTGATGTAGGCCAAATCCTGCCAGGCAGATTAAGAGAAACTCAATAGGCCAAATTCCAATGTGGTTTAAATAGGAGGTAAATTGGCAATATAAACAAGCTTAATTTACATACTGAATGTTAAGAACTGTTGAAAGAATTGTGGAGGAAGTCACTCACAGTGCATATCAGGGCTTTTAGGGAAACCATGCCATATAACACTGAATGCCATCTAATGGTATTTTTTATATAAATATTAATATGGTTAGAGCTTATAAACTAATCCAATAAGAGTAGAAAGGGAAAAGTGACCTCCAGAGCTAGTTTTTCTTAATTTTCTCATCTTTGAGTTGTAGAGAAATGTGTCTATCTTCCTATTTATGTAGGTTTAGTCCTATTCAATGCTTTTCTTTTTGGCCTGGATGACTATGATTTAAATATGTAGGTAGAATCAGAACATGAGTGATAACAAATATTTTACAGCACATAGCTGCAATTCAAGGAGAATTTGACAATGCTCAAAAAAGTAGCTCTTCATAGTAGAAGGAAATGCAATTTTTTAAAAGCCAATGATTGTGAAAATACAGGATAGAAATCTATTGCTTCACCAACATATCAACAGGAAAAGAAATTTCATGACTTCTTAATGAATCATTAGATGACTATAACCAGTCATATGGCATTGTCATAATAGAGGTAAACAGCATACTGAAATGTATAATTGAAATTCATCCTTACAAAACCTACTCAGCTTTTGGCCTCAGCAAGCACATTGCCCAATTTAAATGTTGCCTTTCTGGTTAATTAGGGGGTATTAACAAAAATGGAGGGCAGAAATCAGAATTCCAGAAAACATCATCTAGGACAGAACATGGACTGCTTGGAAGCTGCTTGGCTTAAGAGCACTGTGAGGAAGGACATAATCAGTCTTCAGAGGAAGGAATAACCTTTATTTTTCATCATACTGATGCACTGGAAAAGACAAAAAGGTTCTAAAATCTATCAGGGAAAATTTACTTCACATATTAGGAGAATCACTTGACAGTGAAGCCAGGGAAGCAATAGGAAAGGTTGTCTGTGGAAGCTGTGCTGTCTCTACCCTTGACAGCCCTGGAGATGAGATTACGGAAACATCTGTAAGGCAGCAGCAGTGACAGCCAGCCAGGCGTGGGAACAGAAGGTGGAATTCCATCCTGGGGAGGCCTGGGGGGCCTCCTTCTGCCAGGGGGGAATGCCTTAACTTCCAGGAGATTCCATGATTCTGTGGGCAATGACAGGAAGTCATGGGTCCTATGGCCCATTTGAATAGCTAAATGGAAGTGCAGCGTTGCCTGTGACAAGTTATTTGCTTAGCACTATTTTTCATGGTCCAGCAGGGGCTGGAGAGCCTGCTCTTAAGCAGCTGTGATGAATAATTTTGTTATTCCTAATCCATATTTTGTAGTGGTATATCTCATTCTATGCTGTTGCACACAGGAAAGACAAGACAGACAAGAGAATTATAGCCTACATTCATTATTCTTTTTATTCACATGCTTGGAGAAGAGTTTGAGAATATAGTCTAGGGAAAAATATAGTCACCATCCGAGGTTAACTCACATTTTTAGCTCTTTGAGTCATTGGACAGAGGTTCTTATCTCTTTTTACTAATTAGAGACAATCTGAGATGGAGAGGCTTCTTCTTGTTCAAACTCCTGGGTAGTTATCTAAATTTAGGAAAGATGGATCTGCTGTACTCCAGCTCACATTAAAAGTCAGTTGTTACTTGTGCTGATTCCCATCACACTCCTGATTTAATAAAAATGAGTGTTTTGTTTAGCAGAACTTCTAGATTGTTGCAATACAGACAGATTTTAGCTGTGCCTGTCAGTTTACTTATTGTTCCAAAAAGATTTTAAATAGATCTGTGAACAGGTTTCTTTATTTGTATTTCTTGCTACTTCTGTCAGCACTAAGGCATGGAGACCATCTGTCCTTGGAAAGTTGTTGTGGTTTTTTTGTTTTGGTTTGGTTTGGTTTTTTTTAGGGTTTTTTTGTTTTTTGTTTGTTTTTGTTTTGTTTTGTTTTGTTTTGTTTTCCCTCATGATGCTGGCTATTCTGAAGACAATTGTCCAAAAAGAGAGCAAGTGATGGCTGTATTTTTCTTGGATTTTTCATTGGCTAGTATGTCTGTCTCCTATTGAAAATTGACTTAAATTCCTTCCATCTGCTGCTGGGAACCTAATCGAAATGTAAATTAAAATAAATACATTTCTTTGCAAAAAAGAGGGCGAGGAAAACCTTTAATCACTCAGAACCGTAGCATATTTCATAGTGTCTTAATTATTTGTGTCAACTTTCTCTTGCTTCCAAAAATATTTTTGATGATATCACTCAGGTTTCTTAGAAACATAAAGAAGGACTCCTGAGTTGCAATTATTTTATAAATAATCAGAATAGAATACTACAGGAACATTAAATTCTTTCCAGACTTGTAGACAAACAGAGAAGCTGCTCATCAACTTCAGGTAGTAAAGTGGCAGTAGATAGAAAGCAGAAGACTTTGACTGTTGTTTACTAGAATAAGAAATAATAAATACAAGCAGCTAATATCCTTTAATTACCTTTTTTTTTCCCTTCTTTCTGGTGATTTTTTAAAATATAAGCATGGATACCAAATCTCAATCTCAGAAGAAATCATGCCTAAGCAATGCATTTACTCTGTACCTGCATTTGCTAGAAGGCTCCACGTGTTATTGACTTCAGTATTTTGTTTATAAATTATCTTTATGTATTAGAAAAATGTTATTTCTCTTTCTTTCCCCCTCTCTCTTTCCTAAATATACCTGATGGGATAAAGTGGCCCAAGATTCCGGATCCTATTTTATATTTTACAGTTCTATGGTTTCCTGTCCAATATTATTCTGTGAAATATGTTTTCCTTTAAATTTATTCAAAACTATCTTTCAGCAAGGAGACAAAAGCTAAGTCATAGAACTGGTTGTAACTTATGCAGTCTCTCAGCATCAGATTATCAGCTCATATGGAATTTAAACAACAAGGAGGCAAAAGTAGCTAAATGCTGGTGTTTGGCACCCTTTGGAAAAGAAACTCCAGTGTAATGCTCCTGATGGAGAGCTGTTGTCAGTACACTGCCACAGGTTTGGCATAGGCTGACAACCCCCAATTCTGATTTCGACAAGGAGCTCAAGGAGAGTGACTGACACTGACGGCATTTTTCTTTTCCAAGCATGGCTAATATTTTCTATACCACATTGGAGGCCTCACAGCAAGAGCTCATTCCATCACATTTCCCTATGATCTGCTGTAACAACCTCTGGATAAATTAAAAGGTTGATAAATTAAAATTTAAAGACAAGAGAAAAAAGCTCTATCTCAACCCTGTGTATCTTGCACATGTAATATTTTACCTGCATATACTCATCCCAGTAACACAATTTCTGTAGCTTGCCCTTCAGAGTGTTACCTCTTGATGCAAGGAAAACCACAGACAGAAACTGTTTTCTGTTTCTACTTTGTTTCAATAGCTACAAATTTTCACTGTCATAAAAATAATATTTTGGGTCTTGTTTTTTTTGTTGTTTGTTTGTTTGTTTTGTTTTTGTTTGGTTTGGTTTTTTTTCTTTGTTTGTTTGTTTTGTTTTGCTTTTTCTGATCCTAATCTTTGAATAATGTGCTGTTTTATACATAATTTTAAAATTATATTTGGTCACCAGTAAATAATAGTGTCTATTTCCAGCATCTTTGAGAAATCTAAATTAAACCACCAAATAAATTTAATTTTTTTGCCTTCATCATAATTCTATAAAGGAAAGAAAAACAAAATGCTAAAAGAGCTTGTTCTTTTGGCTTAACTAATAAAGGTTACTCAGGTACTCTGTTTTCAGTTTTTAAATAACTGCTTGAAGCACCTTCATTTCAGACAGTGTACTGTAAAAGAGCGTTCACAGATGTTGGTCTTTACCTCAGCTGGAAGTAAGCATGTCATTAAATTTACAAAGTAAATTTTAAATAAAAGCAACATAAACAGTAAATGTTTGAAGATGCCTAGCAGCATATCAAAACAGCCCCAGCCAAAGAAACAGCCAAAAAAATTTATAAATAAATAAATAAAACCGCTCAAAAAGCAGAATTCACCAAACAAACAACCCCATCATAATCTATAGACAACTAGAGCTCAGCTCAATTACTCATTTTTATGTTCATACTTGTGTGTGAGGACCCTCCAGGACATCCCTGGTGTTTCCAGGTGTGTCCATGCAGGGACCAGCTCTGAGCAGCCAGTCCCAAAGGAAACTCTCCTTTTATCACCATGACTGTAGTGTGGTTGTGTTTCTGGCTGCTGCATTTCTTCCTCTGTGTCTGCTCAGATTCGGCAGCCCAGTAAATACAAGTAATGCCAATGCTAATAAGAAGCCATGGGGTTTATAGTAGCTACATGCTGATAACAGGTTAAGGCTTGTATTAACAGAACAGCATAAATCCTCAGGACCTGTCAGACTCTGCCTGGACTTGTCTTGGCTGGCCTTGAGCTTATTTCAGCTGGCTCATTAATTGTAGCAGTAATTTGCCACTATGGCTGTGCAAACCACTTATTAGCTTTAGCATAACCACATCAATTGTGTAGTTTAGCACGTAAAGAATCCATACAACGTAAGGCAACAGTCTAACAAACAAAACAAAAGCTTTGTGAGCAAAGCTGTGGGAAAGCAGGAAGAAGAGGAATGATAAAACATGTATCATAACACATAAAACTAATCCCTAAATGCCCAAGGTTAAGGAGGAAGAAACATCAACAGTTTTTGCCACACGTAAATGTCATGAGGTGCAATGGCTGCAGGTTAGTAATTTTCTTTACACCCCCCCTTTCCAGAAAACTCTAAACTCTCCTAAATTTAAATTAGCACTTCCCAGAGAAACTGCAGTTTTTTGGTTTTTTTTTTTTTTTNGGAGATTTTTTTTTTTTTTTTTTTTTTTTTTTTTTTTTTTTTTTTTTGGGGGGGGGGGTTGTTTTTATTTTTTTACCTGCTTCCAACATAGATGGACAATGCAAGCAGGCAGTCTGCCACTCTGCTTCTGCTTTGGGCAGAACAGAACAGTAACACTCAATGGAGCATGGGCAAAAAAGAACAACAGCCATGTCATTCCTCAAAAGAATGTTGTAAGTAAGGCCTTATTATTCCACTAATTAATATCTGCATTAATTATTTTGAAGTAGGTCTAAAATATCAATGTAACTTTGTTAGCCATATTATAAAGGAGAATAAATAAAAGCACAATAGATTAGGGTAAGGTTGGCATCTCATTAAACTTGCTGTAGATTTTCAGTTAGTAAAAAGCCTCCATTCAACAAAGCCCAGTGGAAACCAAGAAAGCTAGAAAGAAGTAGCACAGTCTGTACCAACTCATTGAGGAACCATATTGAGGAAGACCAAGTTCAAAAGAAAATATGGTGGTGGTGGATATTTAGCTGGATAGAATTTCCTAAATGTTATGTGGGAAAAAAAAAAAAAGGGATCCAGAGGCAAAAACTATCCAGAAATTGCAGAAAATTACAGTGAGGTGTTTTAATTAATAGATGACTTAATTAGCAGCAAAGCTCTCCTTTCAAAGAAAAAATCCTGTACTAAGACACATAGCACAGAGGTATGTAAAGCATGAGTCATAGCCAAGGTTTACTCTTCTATTTCAAGAGACAAAACAAGTATATGACCTGTGAGAAGCAGGAAATAAAATCAGGCCAAGAATTAATGTAAATTGGTTTTCTCTAACTTTTTGCTAGACATAGCTGGCTTGCATGATTTCTCTCTAGGCTCCTGCAATAGCCATGGAAGAATCAGGTAGCTCCAGGGTGTGAATTGTCAAACAAGGCTGGACACCTCCCACAGAGTGGAGACAAATGTCCCCTGAACATCCTTTCTCCAACTAAAAAGGGCTGGGAGCATGGGATTAATTTAGTTTAGATACTTTGCTTAGGTGGCTAACAAGCATATGAAAGAGATCCTATTCTGTGAAGATACACTTTCTTTTTTATATTTAGCTCAGGGAATGGAGAGTAGCTGATGCAATACCTATAAAAGCTTTTAAAGGATCTTTTCAAGTGTGTTCTTCTTTTCAGAAGCAAAGCAATATTGGTCTGGAATCTGGAAGTCCTTATTCTCCTAAGTATGGACAGCTCATTGAAGAGAGAACCTTGAATGCAGACAGAAGAAATATATTTGGTTCCAAAAATTGCAGTGATTTTGTAACCTTCAGGAAATTTTTATGCTTATTCAAATCATAATGGGTATATAAACAGTCACCAGTAGAATAGACCTATACTTTTAATCCTTATTGTCCATTCCAATTACTGTTAAGATATGTGGATAAAATGCACGTTACTGTTTAGTTTTGTGATTCTTGTTACAGAGAAAGGAGAGGAGTTTGATTCATAGGAAAATTAAAAAACAAAGAAGCAAACAAACAAAAAGCCATGCTGGGAGTTGTTCTTCAGTCAGAATTCTTTACTTGGTTTCCAGGTAGGTAGGGGAGATTGACATCCAGGATGAGCTACAGTAAATGCAAAAAGAAAAAAACAAAACAAAAAAAACCCCCCACATTTAAATTCAAGAACTTAATATTATGAATGGTGGTGTTCCTAAGTAAATGAAACATTTGCAAAGTGAACAATAGCTGGACAAGGATAAAAACCATTATGGCATAATATTTTTATTTTCTAAAGTAAAGGCAAAGCACCTAGGATTATATCTAGATTGCTTTTAGTCCACTGGTTTGTAAACTGTACTGTATGGAAGACAATTTTGTTTAATCCACTGACAGGGGAATACAAAATTGATAAACTGAACAGAGAAGCCCCTGGTTCTTTGTGTATCTTAATATTTAGGCCAGTCTTCTAGAAAATAAGAAACATGAGCTGGTAGTTCAGATTGGTCTTTCATTTCTCTGAAAGGCCATTTTCTTTACGAGAAAATTGAAGGGGGAAAAAAAAAAGGGAAATGAGTATTTAATATAGGCAGAATGTGATTAAACACATGTTTCCAGTACTATATGTGAATGTAAAACTGAGGATTGCTCAGTCTGAGGTAGATTGGTATTTTATCCTAAAAGGGACTAAGTGCTGCCAGGAACAGGTGGAACAGAGAGCAAGTGTTCCTAATTGCCTTCTTAGAAAAGACTCCCAAATTTCAGCCAAGTTCCAATTTAGGCAGAGCATAATCAGTGTGACACTTGTTTTCAGTCTAGAAACTGAAATGTTCCAGGAAATGGTATCTACTGTTCTCTATAGGGGGTTTTGTGTGAGCAGAGGAGGGGATGTGGGATTATGATATTTTGGATCTGCTACTTTTCTTTCTAGCTTCTTGCTTTGTCTTCTTTATGTTGGATTTTTTTGGGGAGAGTTGATGTTTGTTTGTTTGTTTGTTTGTTTGTTTGTTTGTTTTTTAAGTTTAATGGAAGTTGATTCCCTAGGGACCATAGTCTGGTACATTTCCCAGAACTCACTTCGCCTTGCAGAAAGTAATTTAAATAAATGAATGATAAGTAAATTCTTTTGCAGGGCCTCACTTCTACACTGAAACAGGGGTAACTGTTTTGGGTGAGCAGTCAAACATTGCAGTATTTAGCAGCTTTAGGCAAGTTTTCTTTTCTGGGTAAATTTCAGCTGTATGAGAGTTCCAAGGCCTGAATGAGGGAATATTCTAGGAGTAAAAAACAATTTTCTCCCAGTATATGAAACATATTTCTAATCTCTATACTAAATTTATAGATAGATATTATTTCATAAAGCTTTCATGTTCCTTTTTCCTTTTATACTTTTTGCAGCCTGTCCATTTTATTTTTACATTGGTCACTTCCCTTCAGAAGTGCTTGTTCTGAATTCCCAATGGGGAAAGTCTTTTGAAGCTTCATATTCACACAAAGGAATATATTCAAGATATCCATATTCATAGGTAAAAACCAAATATGATAGAAGTAGCTAAAATTGGATGCATGAATCCTTTGGGAGTTGTCCATAGCAATTTCCAGAGATGGGGAGAACTGGGAGCCATTTCTTCACAGGTTTGAGGGTACCATCTCTGGTCTTCAGCTTTAAAAATTAGGATGAAGGAGTTTTTTTTCCTGTTGTGCTGATATAGTAGTCTTAAGGTCAGAAGTCTTAGTGGGAAAGAAATCTGCCCTCCAAACTCATTATTATGGTCTTTGTTTATGCAAAGAGAGCATTATTTCAGATATGAGATCAGAGAAAAGGACCCAGTCCACGTGATGGCCAATGTGGAAATTTTTCTGGGTGATGGGAAACTGTGTTCACTTCTCAGTCAAGAATTTTCTTTGTACTTCCTGGTGTAGTCAAACAGCAATCTCAAGAAAAGGCATAAGAGAATCCAGGTCGAAAATCACTGAAATATTAGTTCTTTATTTTTAATTTCCATTGAAACCCAAAATGCTCCATGAAGATTTTCAGGGTACTTATTTTCTGTCCCTTCTGAGAACCATCATATGGGAGGAGATCTAATCTGAACTGTCATCACCTGGTAGATATTATGGGATTTTTATTTTCATTCAACAACACTGTCCACTAGAAATAAGAACCCCAGTACCATCTTGTTATTATAAATTAACCTCATTTGATGGTAAAAGAAGGTCTTTTCTTCCTCCTCCTCATATGCATTTTCAATTTGGCTTATCAGTTTCTGTGAAAAGCTGGGAAAATAATTGCTTATTAGTAGATAGCAGATATATATATTATTTCTTTTCCCCAGGAACTGGGATAAATTCACCAGGAGTGAGGCCACTGAAAGACAGCCTAACTCGTGGTATTGTCAGTTGTGCCTGAGGTGTGTCCATGGAGGGCCTGGGACAGGTGAGATGAATTTTGTCTTCTTCCACACAGAACTGTCCTAATTATTGAAATCAATTTTGAGCATATATAGCTTACAAGGATCCTTTGCTGTGTTGAGCTTAAAATCTGCCACCCTGAAATGTTGCTATTTCCTAAGGAATAGGGTTAAAACTGGATTTGAGGCTGTCTGGAATGCAATTAAGACCTTAGAGTTGCAATAGTAACCTGATCTGACAACATCAGGAAAAGTCAGCACTGGCTTTGTAACAAGTAACTACCCACTGTCTGCCTCCTGTTTCTCCCTGAAAGCCAGCAGCATCTGGGAGAATTCCACATGAGAGCAATTCCATAGAATAACAAAGTCATGGAAATATGAGGACAAGCTTTAGTCATGACCACCCCTCCAAAGCAAAGTGAAGTATCAAGAATTCTTGTTCTCTCTGGAGGAAATAGTAGTAATAATAATAATAATAATAATAACAACAACAACACACAATTTAAAATCTGATTTTCCACATGCAACCATGTTTATGACTTTTTTTTTTAATAAGAAACCTGAACTCCCCTGATGACAGACCTGCTGAATATTTCTTTCCTCTAGCAAAATCCTGATGTACTGACATTTCACGTCCATGCAAACAGATTCCCTATAGGATAAGTATATGATTTGTATCATTATTAATGTTGCATTTGGACATGGAATTGCTACTTCAAAAGATTTCACCTCATTTTGGTGAGTGTTTATCTGCAACTCAATTGCAAATCCCCTAACTTTTTTGCAATTGTTTGTGAGACAAAGCAGTTAGAAAAATTAAAATAAAATCTATTAACTGCTTGTTACTGCAGGGGGAAATAGCATAGCATCCAAGCTCACATCTGCAACCATTGATTCTGAAGTAGTGACTGACAGCACCCAACTGACTAAGTAGGTTATAACAAGCTAGCTTGAGGCTGGAGCAGCCAGTAGAGTGCAGAGGAGAAAAAAACTGGCCTCTAAACTTTTCTTCAGCCAAAAAAAAGGCAGGGGAAAATGAAAGAAGAAAAGAAAGATGGAAGAATGGTCTGCAAACAGTCACTGTCCTTGTTCTCTTGTGCAGCAGCAGCAGTAATTGCCAGCTTTCTTTAATTCATAGTTGTATCTTGAGGGGACAAGAAAGAAAATTCTTTGTAACAGATAGCAATAAAAGTATTATTCATCTAATCATTCACAAGCACACGTGTTTGTATTTGAAATCTCTGCCTTCATGCATCCACAGCATATCACATACCCAGACAGGCAGAAGCAGCTACAGCAGTGTACAGGGACATAATCCAAATGAACACCACTCCACTGCACAATAGCACAATGTGCAGCTGAATGTGCTCTGCCCAGCTGGACACGGGACTGGAGCACATTCAAATGCAAATAACATATTTTCTACAAGAACTTTGCCCTTCTGAGACATTGTTTCTTCCATTTGGGTCACTCCTTTCCCCAGCTCACTGCAACAGCCACAAAATGATTATTCTCCCTCCGAAACCCCATTTTTATGTCATACAGACAAATTATATTGGTTCTTCATGTCTAAGCACTCAGTGTAAATGAAAATATATAATATCACAACATGAGGCAAAAAAACACTTCAGGACACTTAAAATGTCATTTCAAAACCAAATTCCTGATGACTCTCAGGCAATGATTTCTATTATTGAACTGCTGCATTGTGGTGATTGTAATTTCACAATAGGTCAGTTGGCAGGAGAACCACCCAAGGAAAAAATCAGTGCATAAAGCATCATTCCCCAAAATGCTGCCAAGTCTGAGGGAACTGAGAATTTTCTAGTTTGTCCCAGTGCAGAACTGGACATTGTCTGAACTCTAGAAAGTGTTCAGGAGTAACAAATTATATTTTCCACTTTCTTTTATTTAAAAAAGATACTTGATAGATCAGTTAGTTCTACCTCAATGAACAGCTTCCCAGATGGACATCTATGGATTCAATGAGGCCAAGTTTTGTTTACAATTCACATGATTCCCAGATTTTAAAGGTAGTGGGAACAATGAAATCATTAGAACTGACTTCCTGAATACCACAAGTCCTTATCTCCAGTGGAACATTTCCACATCATGCTCACTTGAAAGATCTTACAATCCTTATGCAAACATTCCCCTCCTCTTTCAAGACTCACTCAAAACTTAGCTACTTCAAGAGATGCTTAATCTTCCAGAGAGGCATCCAAGCTTGATTTAAAGGCAAAGTCTTGATTCAAGACAAAAAAGAATCCACTTTTTCCTTAGCACTTTGTTCCAGTGGTTAATCACCCATGCTGTTAAAAAATATTGTGCTTTATTTCTAATTTGTCTGGCTTCAGCTTCAGACATCGTCTCTTGTTATGCCTTGCTCTGCTAGATTAAAGAGCTTTTTAGTAGTTAGTGTTTTCTCCCTGTGAAGGTACTTAACCACTCTAATCAAATCACCTCTCAATCTTCGTCTTGATAAGGTAAATAAGTAAAGCTCTTTCAGTGCCGCACTACAAGGCATTTTCCATGTCCCTTAAATAATTATTGTGACTCTTTTCTGCATCTTCCCTGACTTTTTAATCATTGCTTTTGAAAGATGAGCATTAACAGTATTAAAAAATAGAAGAAATTTTAAATCTATTTTTTCTTTCTCATATATAAATGTAAAACCAGTCCCTATTCCTACTGATCTCTTTAGACAGCCAGGGATTGCATTAGTTTTTTCACATTATAGCCACGGTTAGGAGGATTTGCATCAGCTTGTTTGCCTACTGTAGAACCTAAAAGCAGAGCTACTCATTCCCACATTCCCACAGCACAATACTGTTCCCTGTTTCCTACTTCTGCTTTCTTTTTTCTTTCTTTTTTTTTCTTCTTTTTTTTTTTTTTTACATTGTTTTTGTTTTTTTATCATTGCTCCAGAAAGAAAGCAAATATTTTCATGCACACTTTGCAATCCTGTTGGGGGAACGTTGTTAGAGTGGCATTCTCCTCAGTAAATAATCACTCCTTGGTTACAAATCAAAGCTTCAACAAAACAGAAAAAGAAAAAAGATAGATCGGTGTAAACCCACTGCATTAAATCAATGAGAATGTGTGAAATATCATAATAATAATGAAAACAAAGAATGGTGACCAAATTC
Organism: Toxostoma redivivum; assembly: GCA_013397375.1. Lineage (NCBI taxonomy): Eukaryota > Metazoa > Chordata > Aves > Passeriformes > Mimidae > Toxostoma > Toxostoma redivivum. The sequence goes on from VXBI01011000.1 coordinate 24,382, forward strand.
AAGTGGTTTGGTTATAATGAATTTTTCCTTACTGTTTAGTCACATGTAGAGTAAGAATTATTTACCCACATTTAGGCAATTGAAGTAAAATTCTTTCTACAGTAGTCATTATACCACCCTCTAAATTAAGGGCAAGGCTCAAAGCTCTACATAGAAAAGTCTTTCTGCCATCTCAAACTCTATTTTAAGATGGGATGAACGGCCTTCTAAAGATGCTTACACTTTCATATTTGCAATAAAACTGGTTTGTGTGATTACCTTACATAAATCACCTAATTTTTAGATGGCTAAAGTCAGGTGAGGAGAATCTCATCCTTATTTCTTTGTGGTTTAATGATTCTGTGAACTGTTAAAACTACTATTTATCAGTACAGAGATGGTTGCTATGTGGTAACGGGTGACATGAAGCATGAAATGTGTTTAAAGCGTTCTGACAATTGAAAGGAGCAATTTTACTCTGTGAATTCAGAAGTAGTTTGTGTTTTTAAGGCCACAGAAAAGCCAGTTGCAATTAATCCTAGAAGTGGACATGCTTTCAATTCATTACCCAAGGTTCAGTTATCTGAAACACTGTAAAATCAGTGATCACCATATCTGTAAAGAAGTGTAAGGTATTTGCTATAGGTCCTTCTGCCAAATTAATGAATTTTAATGGATAGAGTATTTAACATATAGGTGATAAAATGAGCACTCTAGCTGTTAGGCAGAAGTTATGTTTATATTGTAGGGAAAGAAAATATGTCCAAAAGAAACATGATATCTCAAAGTTGCTAATGAAGCTGTTATTTAAACTGAAGCACACATTGAGTCAAAAGGAACATTTTAGGGGAAAACAGAGATTGTTTCCCATTGCCACATTGACTGCTTGGTCATAGCTTGACTGAGAGGATCTTTGGGCAAATGATGGTCCCTATGACTGGTATAAATATTTTCAGTCCTAAGTGAGATGAGGAGAAATAGCTGAAATGTTATGAACAGCTTGCAGAGCACTTTTTCAAAATCTTGAAGGAAGTCGATATTTCCCTTTCAAAAATTGTGATTGGCTCTCAGATTAATTTAGGTCTTTTGTATTTTTATTAGCTTCAGATCCATACTTTTGATTATTTGTCAATCACAACTTGCTGTGTTTTCCTGACCTCTAAACTCTTTCTATGTTATATCACAAGTAGATATGTAAATTTTCTGGAAGTTCTAACAATTTGAAGAAATAAATGAACAAAAGTCTCTTTCTTTTTTTTTCCTTGAAAATATTGAAATGGACAAATCAAGACTACCAGTAATAGAATTGCTCATCAAAATCAAGGTCTTATTATTCCGCCAAGAAAGGGAAGCACATTGCTCATAATTTGGTAACTTCATGGAAAAGATAAGCAGAATACATATTGTATAAGAAAATAGAAAATTATTCACCTCTGAATAATAACAAAGTTTTCTATTAAAGACAGAGTTGTTCTGCACACAGGAGCAGGATTCATTACACCTTGGAAAAGGGTTAGATGTCTACTCTAATGTAATTTTCTAGATTATGAGCAACTAACAAGGGGAATTTTCCCCATCTCTTCATGCTTTTATAACCAATCCAGTAATATGATCCAGATTTATTCTATTGTTACTTGACACCACTCCCAAAGTCACAAAACCTAATATATTTATGTGTGTGGCACATACACATCACTATATATTTATACAGAATCATATCAAGACACCACCAATGCTGTGATATATAGGGGTGGTAATGGAAAATAACACCAGTTTTGAAATAGAGCTGAAGTGCAATTTCTGTATTACCATTAAAGACGTGGTCCTAGAAAAAGCATTTCCCATACCAAGCAAAATATTTTACATAACCTTTTCATTGTTACTTTTTTTCATTTTAAATTATGAAACGTATTGAAAAAATAAATGAGACTTCAGTATGTTTTCATACTGTTCTTTTTTTTGTTTGGTTTGTAGGTTTTGTTTTTATTCTTCTCTTTTAAATTTTGTTTCCCCTATCCCTGAACAAAATCTCAGTTACACAAGATTATCGTATTCTTACACAGCTTTTAGAGATACATACAGTTTTTACAGGCAGCAAGGAGAAAATACAAATAAGAAAACAAAAAAAGAGTTAGCTCAAACTACATTATGTTGACTAAAATCTAAATTCTTTCAGTAGCAAGCAAGACTACCAATTTCTTTAGTGTCTGTTTCAGAGGACTCTTCATCTAACCAGTGGATTGCTTTACTGTAAATTTTATTTTTGTTGAGCTTCAACTTCCCATATCTTGCAGGATCCAGCCTCATTCCATTTTTGGTGCATGCATCTTTCATGTATTTGTGGATGGTTATTATAAATAAGCAGCAGGGCTTGAGGAGAACGAATCTTGTCAGATGAACTTGATTGCTTGTTTATGACAGAATTACAAAATTAGTGGCTGAAGGGAATGCATTTGGCATAATATATTTGGATTTTAGTAAATCATTTGATACAGTGTCTCAAAAAATTAGTTCAAATTGGCTCAGATATGAACTCAGCTTCATGAACTGAAAACTAACTGAACACCCATAAAGCAGGGTAATAGTGAGTAGCACTGAATGGAGATGTCTGGCATTCAGAAGGCTCAGCCAATATTGAAATTGTTCATTAAATGTGCATGATGTTGTGATGGAAGGCTGTACGAAGACAAAGAACATGGTCTGAGTAAAAATGTTTGGGAGTGATAACTACTAATTTATGAGGAATTGCAATTGACACTTCTCTTTATATTCCTTGAAATATTTGGAATACGGTGAAGAAGCCAGAATATAATCACGGTTATAAACTCCCCTTTCCCCCCCATCTTTTGCTAAATATATAAGGATTATACATTTTATATTTTACATTATGCACTGTCTATTGAATATTAATGTGACTGGACCTCATATCACATAAGAATTTTCTGTGGATCTTCCTAAATCACTACATAGGTTTTCCATCCTCCAAGAAAATTAAAAGATTTTTAACTGTGAAAAAGCTAATTAGAATAGACTGGCTCGATGATTTTTCCTGAGATCAAAGTAAGGCCAACAAACCTGTAAATACCTAGATCATATTTATGGCCTTTTTAAAAAATGAATTCAATGTTTTCCCTTCTCCAGTCATTGAGAACTTCACCTGACCACTGCAGACCTTGACAGATGACGCAGAAGTTCTTGCAAAGATATCAGTTATCTCAACTGCACTTCTGGTTTCCTCTTTTTGTGTGGATCAAGCTCCTGCATTCAGATTACTGCACCACTTAAATTCATCTGTGTCATATCCCTAAATGTGTGCCAATGTGAATGGGGAAGGAGGATTATCTGAATTATTATGATAGTGTATACCCCTATCTGGGCCAAAATTAGTACTTTAAAATTTACAGAATTTTACAGCCCTCACATTATCTTTATAAGATGTTGTATCCATTAATGTGACATGTACATGTGTAATGGTCTTAAGGCAATCCAGGGTTTTGCAGTGTGCTAGAAGTGATTTGCAAATGCTTTGGCTTAGCAATATTTCTCTTCTCTTACCACTCTTTACACCCAACGTTGCTGTTCTTTCTTCTTGATATTAGATTGTAAGCTCTTTGCAATAGGGCTGTTCATTTGCATTTGCTCTATAATGTGCATGTCATGCTTGAGAGACACAGACTGTTCTGGTATACATGACTGCTAGCAACAAGCACTGCTTCTTTTAGATGTACCTGAATTGAACTGTCAAATGGTAAATAGTGTCTGTTGCAAGTGAGCTAACTGTGAGTGGCAAAGAAGCCCTGGAGATTGATGAATAATAAATAAGAGTACCTCTTTTTTTTTTTTTTTTTTTTTAATCAGTATGTCCTCATTCACCTGTGCTCACGCTGGGCAGATGGTAGGTGCTGAGGGTGAACTCCACAATGCCAGCATGTGGATAGAGGGGATGTCTGGATGTCTTCACACAAGGAGAATTAGTTTAGCTTAGTTTCACTTAGTTAGTGAAGGGTACATCTTCAAAATACTGAGGCTTGATCTCCTTTTCCCCTTTATCACATTTTTACAGTGGCAGAGAAAAAGAAGAGAGATCATAGCATGATATCATTTCACTGCATATTCTACAGTGCTGAATCCGGACATCACTGAAACTTGATAAAAAAAGTAAAAGAGTGAGAGGTGTTACTAAGACTGGTAAAACATAAACTGTTCTCTCTTTCAGTCCTTTCCAGATATTCCATTGCCCCTTTCATGAAGTTGCTGCTGAGATTCTAGAGAGGTATATTTTGTGCTTATTATTTATATATAAGTTTTTGTGTAGCAATAATCACTAGGAAAGAACCATACCCAAAATCTCATTACCAGTTGAGCAACTCAGGTGGGTTATAGTCTATTCACTTTGATTAAATTGTCAGTATTAAACTAAAGAGTAACTTGTTGAAAAAAATAAGGAAGAATGTTGCTCCTGATGAAATTCTGATGTCATGGTGATGGTCATTGGATATACACAAATGTTATACATGACCATATAAAATTTACTTAATCACCAAAGTCTTCCACCTATCTAAGCTTGTGTAGTGATTATTTGATCTTTTAACTTGTACCACCAGCATCTGATTTTCTGAGTCTGTTGGTCACTCTCATCCATTTTATTTATCTGCTCTTTCATTGGCAATGAACCATGATGCTGTAATGGAATTAATGAAAAAGAAATTGAATGTTGTGATTGAAAAATGGTCTCCAGCTTTGAAAATAAACATGTCTGCTTTGCTTGAATACTTGTATTTGCTATCTGCTGGAGATCATTATTCAGTCACAACATTCAATATCAATTACATTATGGGGTAAAGTCTCATTTTCTTTTCCAGGACTTACAAAAATTTCTGCTTAAGTTGTTTGAAACAAGGATGGGCATGTGAAAATCAAGGGCCAATGATATTAATGCAGTCAGAATTTTGGCCACAACTCTAGGGTAGGTTTTACTGAAATATAGACAATTCCTTATAAGATTTTAGGCCACAGCACTCAATATTGATTTTGGTAGAATCCTACTGTAACTCAAAATACCAGCTTCTATCCTTTATCAGATCTAAACGTCCTTAATTTTATGACACATTTGTCTTTAAGAAACACTTCTGGGTTTTCAACTCTTTTCTTCATGTTACACTTACCTCTTCCCCAGCATCCCAAGTCAGAGATTTCATCTGCTGGGTGTGGTGGTGATGACACAAGAAATTACAGTGATTCTTCAGCATCCTGAGTCCTTAGCTGGGAAAAGTATCATTATGATCTTTATATTTTTATATTCCTCCCTCTATGATCTATATGGGGTTATTTTTACATATTCCTAAGCGTGTTTTACATCTTGCTCTTTTTTGCTTGTACTGCCATTCTTCAACAAAATGTACTATGTAGTTTTTCCTTGTTATGAAAATTGCATATATTTTCTCCGTTCTCTTTGTTACCCCTAAAACTAGATTTTTGCAGCTTCAGGTCAATGTGTCATTAACTGACATGAATGAGTTGTTAACATCCATGTGGACTCAAAAGGCAGCACGTGTCCTATCTTTTATCAATCCATGCCTGTACTTCTCAAGCCCTCTGCTATGATACCAGGTCTTTATTTCTCTACATTATGCCATTGTGTTAGTCATAAAGTTCTCATTCTATGCAGGAAAACTACTTATTGCTGCTATCTGCACATAACTGGTTGTGCTACATGAGAGTAAACAAAAGTAAAGCCAATCTTCCACAGATACCTGGTCAATTACAGAAAAATACATTTATAGCTAAACCAAGTGAAACAGATCTGCAAGCAGGTCAAGAAAAGATCAAACACCAGTCTTACTAGCCTCAGGCTTAAGTCCTTGCAAACTCATGGCAAACTGTGTGGCCTGCTGTCAGCCATGTCAATACAACATGACAAGGTTGCCACTATGAGAGCACCAAAAATGGGCTTAAAGCTGCCTGAATGCCAGGCTTCGAATTTCAAGTAGCTGTGTACACCTACTCAGCCATTAATGGAGAGGAGTAAGGATTTCCAGGATGAAATTCATCCAATTCTAAGGTAAAGTCTTAGTGAGAAGCTGAGATGGATCAGGATGTGGAGCCTTCTGTAAGTTTCCCTTGACCGTAGCAGGAAATTATTCCCTACCTTGTATAATTAGGCACTGTATACAACTCATCTGGATGTCAATTAGATGAAGAAGCTCATATTCGAATTTTAGGCAAGCAAGTTGATGGGATAGGATTTTGAGAAACATTGCCATCCTATTTTATTGCCTCCATTTGTTTCTATATTTGACAGACTAATTCCATACTAAATAAGTTTTCTCTTCTTGAGACATATCTTCTGATGGTGTTTGTCACAAGTACTGTATCTGACAAATAAATAATGGAGGTAATGTCAGTATCTAATGGAAGCAGAAAGCTTTTAATAAGTTGATTTGTTTCCATTACATTTTCTACCCATTGTTTTCTTTTTTATATTTTGTTTTGTTTATTTGCATAAATAATAAGGTCTTTGGAGGGAAAAAAATGCTTTATTTGTTTCCATGGTATTTCCTGTTTCTGGTTTAGGGCCCTAAATGCTCCCCTAATCAAGTCAACTATTTTATTATATAATCACGCTGTCTAAAATTGCTCTGTTTTAAAATTTGTCGCAAAAATATTGGCCAAAATAACTCTAATCCGCTGCTATTTTACACTAGTGTTTTAGGTACTTTTACTGTGACTTTGAGAACACAGAATGCAGCTACAGTTAATATTCTGAGGGCTCCAGAAGATTAATATTGTGGCTAATGATCGTATGACCAACAAAGATGAATTTACAAAACAGAAAAAGAAAATCAGAGGATCATTTTTAGCGAGTGATCTAGGATTCCTAAGAGACTTCTATCTGTTTCAGATGGATTTATAGTTTGTTACCATAATTCTGTTTAATCCTAGATGTTACTTTTTGCAGGAAAAAAAACCCAAAAACACAAAAAAAGCTCTGACTGAGTTTTATCATGGACTTTCTCTCTAAAAATATTAGTGGGGTTACTAGTAGAGTTTAAAAAAAAAAAATTTAAAAAGTGACTAATTCCCTTAGAAGTGGGCCAAGAGAACCAAGAGCTTTACACTCATGAAGACAGCCAAAATAAGAACTTTTAATTCTCAAAATGCAATTTCAAATTTCTTTGGACCATCTTGTGCATCTGACTAAATTTCACTCTTAAAAAATTCTCGAGACACAACAAATAATAGCTAACAAATGCATCCCATTTACACTAACAAATGAACAGATCATTCATCTTTGTGAGCTTGTGAATATGGACTATTTAAATTGTCTTCGCTTGATATTATAAGAAGTACCATCTTAATTCATTTGGCATTTCATTATTTTTGTTCTCCTAAATAAATGAAATCTGAAAGGTTACAGTAGAGATCCTTATCAAACATTTTATCTGGCAATGAGGAGAGAATGAAAAAAAACCCGCTGTCTATGTACATTGCAAACTCTAATCTAAATATGTCATTTAGATTGCCAACAAGTTGTTAATGTTGTCCTTGAAAGTAACCTTGTGCTGAGGACAAGTAGAAGGTTGCACTGCAGCCTTTATCTGAGCTGGCCTCCCTGCTTACTCACTCTCTGCCTACTTATGGAGAAATCTGTCATTTAGATATTCATATTCAAATCAATCTAGGATAATAAAATGCTTTCAAGCAGCCTGGTGGAAGGGCTTGAAAACACAGAAAATGCTTTTTTGGAATAATTTATAAAAATGTGCACAGAGAAGGACCTGGTGATATTTCATGTGAAGAGAGAAGGTTATGGAATCATTTATCTCAGGGGTTCTAAGTGTAAACAGAACCCCATTTTCTTTCTGACCAGAATTCATAAAGTATGCAGTTGCCTTTTCTTTATTGTACTGGCAACAAAAATTCAGGCTTTAGCACTTCAGTTTCCCTTCTGTGAAATAGGAGATGATATTGCATTTCCTCACACAGCCGAGCTGGGAGTTTGATTATACTTATGTATATGAAACCCTACTACTCACAAGTGGTGGGAAGAATAATGTATTTAGAAGAGGGGTATTTTCAGATAGTTAAACACATTGCCAAGAAGCAAGATATGCTGCTAGGTGAGTTTTGGTATTCTGTGTGAAGAAATGTGATGCCTCTGCCCTCCACGGAAGGTGAAAGATACCATTATATTGACCTTTTGCAAAGCCATCATTACTTAACTGGATAAACGATTAGATTAGCCCATGATTTCTAGACATGGTGAGCCCTCTTTTCACTATGAACTTGTGTAAACAATCAGTTAAAAAAAACAGCAGATCACATCACACCTAGGAAAATAGTTGAATTAGCAGGAGAAAACACATTTCTGGAAGAAAGTTTATTTAGTCTCTCTTCCTCATTTTCATTTGCTCGCTCTTTCTTTCTGTTGTGAAACATTCTTTCCCTAACATCGTGACAGCCAGGGCCAAAGCTTTCGGAAATCAAATGTGAACTCATTTTGAAATACCAGCAGCGTTTGAATTTTAAATTAACCTATTTACAATGAAACTATGCCTGCTGATTGCCATCATCTTCAGGAAAATTAACAGTAACGATCATTGGTGTCATAATGCAATTTCCCTGCAAAAATCACATAGGCTTCATTACTGTTTACATAAATTGTCATAAATACCAATTATAGCTGAACATAAAATGTAATGCTCTTTTTTTTAATCATAATCACACGATTGTTCTTCTAATTCATATGCTGGGGGAATAGGGTTTTGATTCAACCTTTGTTGTGAAGGAAATGTTTTGCTGGTAGTTAGTTTTGCTGTAAGTGCTTGTTGGCTTATTTTCAAAACCTCTCTCTCCCTTTCCCTCTCTCCATTTGGATGGCTTAGTCCTTGTCCCCAGTTTGCTTTGCCCTCTAATACACAGAAAAGGAATGTGTGGGCATGTTAATAGCAGGCAAGGGAGACTCGCTGCTCATGTCCTCTAGACATCGGACATCAGGCTACAGAGGAATAGGTATTTCCGGTGGGAATTTATAACATCATTTTGTGCAATTACGTAGAAGACCCCATAAAGGAATAATGTAATAATAAACCTGTTAAAACCTCAAATTTGTTGCACCAATTTCGGTTTCGCTCGTAAGTCAGCAGAACAAAGAGCTGATAAAAGGAATGGCATGTTAAATTACTGGGAAAAAAAAAAAAAAAACCCACACAAAAAAAAAAAAAAAGCCGACCAGAAGAAAGGGTCTGGCTTTATTTTAAGCACATTGTTTGTTACATATATTTTTTGAGTAACTACATTTTATCTGTTGGCCTCATGCTATATAAGCAGTGCAAGGTAAGTGCTGTGTAATCACAAGATAATTATCTTGTTATTTCTGTCTTCCAGCTTGAGCACCATGTGTAAAGCCCATTTCTGTCCAGAGCTTAGGGCTTGATTGTGGCCACCAAAACCACTCATCTTAGACTCTGTCTGAACATATTCGTGCATATCCATGCATGAATGTATGAATATGTATATTTATGTGTGTGAATGTGTAAATGAGTAAATGACAAAATGGTAATTACATTATAAACTGAAGTTACTTAAAGAATTCAGTTTCTGGAGAGGACAGCCCTTTCTCATGTATCTAATGGTGAGCTCACACCTCTCCTGATGCTGTGGCTCAAAATATTATCCCTCCTTTTGTAGATTTCTTGGGATTAAGACCACTTTCCACAGAAAAGGAAGAAAAAAATCACTGAATATTGTGCAAGATCGTCTGGCATTTGAGTACCCTTAGCTAGAGAGAAAGGGAGTCAGGTGCTAAAAAAATTATTATTTTTTCTGATTTTAGTCTAGGCTATACAGCAGATGGATCTGTTAAGAAAGACCAGAAAATCTGCCTTGGAGGTTTAGCTAGTCTGGGTAGCAGTCCATAATTTTCTCCCTGAGCTTGACACATTAATTATATTTGCTCCCTTTTGCGCTTTGCACTTACTAGATCCATGCCAAACACGTCTGTCATATCTTCTCAAAACACTTTTTTGTTGCTGTTGTTTTATTTTGTTTTGGTTTTTATTGTTGTTGTTGTTTTGTTTGTTTGTTTTTGTTTTGTTTTGTTTTGTTTTTGTTTTGTTTTTTTGTTTTGTTTTGTTTAATTCTTTTTCCTAACCCGCCTGGAGCAGCCACATTGTTAATCTTACTCAGTTTTTCTGCTGTGTATAAATTCTTGGGATAATCTTGATTCGTGTTCTTCACAGGAGTTCGATGAAGAGCACTCAAGTATGTATCCCCAAATTATGGACTATCCATTTCCAGAGCGAGCAGATTCATCTGCAGGTCTACTTGCCAATATAAAGTAGAAACATTATTTTTCTTTTGACATAATTAACCATCCCTCTATAACATGGATAAAATATTTTTTGCAGCTATCCCAGTATCTTTTTGTTTTTCTCTCCTTTGTTTCTGACTGTTTTATTTTGTATCAATGAAGTGAATTTTTAGATTTGAAATAAAGTAGGTTACAAATTGCAAATTTACCATCTGTAGATGTTCAAACAAAAAAAAACAACTTTAGGATGATGAAAAATCTCTGATATTTTGTAAAGAATATAAAGACATATTTACTATGTCCTCTGCAATAATATAAACCTGATCCTGCTGCATCTAAATCAAGAAGAGTTTTTTATGGAACACTGGATGATTGCTACTGGTTATGTATGTGAATTGTCCTGGATCTTGACACTTTCACTTCAGACCTCTTTTTGTCAAATCTGCTCCAAAGTCAGCAGATGTTCAGAGGACATAATTCTACCTTTGGTATCTCATTGAATTGTTGGTCACAATCAAGGTATTTTTAAAGATGTTGAAAAGATACGAAGCGTGTGTATTTCAGCCAGTGAATTTTCCATAATAATATTTCACTAGAATAATCATAGGATCCAAAACTACAAGTTAAAGATCCACCTCCTGACTCTGTAAAAACTGACATTTTGTGTGCAGTGGCATTAAAGGAGAGATGTATTCCACCACCACTACTGACAGCTTAGAAGAATAAGTATCCACTACAATAGGGAGTGCAGTACAATAATTTTAATTTAGGAATTAAAGTTCTCAGACAATGGTTAACACTCCCATTTTTCTTTCACAAAACAATGAAATAAAGAAAAGCTAATTTTCCCTCTCAGTAGGAAACAATCATTTTGTCCTATCAACCAAATGATATTTTTTCCTAGACAAAATGAAAGTATGGAAAGCATTAGATTGGGAAAGCCTTTTTTCTTTCTTTCTTTNGAACACTTAAATTAGGAAGACTTTTTTTTTTTTTTTTTTTTTTTTTTTTTTTTTTTTGTACAAAGTATATTAACAATATTGTGTGTAGACTTTCTACATAAGTACAACTTAAACACACAAATATAACAAAATGAAAAGTACTTTTAAATAAATTTGTGAAACCATTTTTATTTCATTTAAAACAAACTCAGACACACACAAAAAATTCCTGTTGGTAATATTTCATAAGTTAATTCTGATAAAAGTTACTGTATGGCTAAGTCATAAATATTAATCAAGCTCATAATTACTGGAGTTGTTGTCTATACAATTAACAGTCATGAAAATTTTTCTGTACACACCACTAACTTATGGCATTGGCTATGATTGCTGTTGCCCTCTTCTACCTCTTGCCACTCTTGTCTCAAAGAAGAATATTTATTTTTAGGAACAGAGGCTGTCTATCCTCTTGTAGTCATGTGCTCCTAACACAAGATACCTTTAAACCAGGTAAGATTTTACAACTGAGTCTGTGTTGTGTTTTCTGGTTGTGCAAAATGGCAATATTCCACTTCTGAGGGTTCAAAATGGATCTCTTGGACTTCTTGTAAGAAGAAATACATTCCTGCTTCTATATTATTCAGATGCACATATATTTAATGAAGTAATTGAATAATAGAGAAAATTTACTTTTTCTTTCATTGTTTTTATATGTAAAAATGAATAACTGAAATCAGGTTTGAATTCTTTGTTCATCAAAATTCACTAATGGTAGTGTCAGCAACTGTCCTCAGTGTAAATTTTGACAAAATTACTGCTACTATTATTAACTCTAAAACAATCTAAAATGCTGTTAGAATGCATTAGGGAAGAAAATTACCTTTCCTAGAAAAAAAGTTGTCTTTTTGGTTAAGAATAACCTTATATTCAGGAAGGATCCAAAGACTGAAAATTGCAATCAAACAACATTCTGTGTTGATTAGTCATGATGCCTGCAATAGATTAGACAAGTCACATAGTATGGCTATAGTTTCTGATTTGAATTCGATAATACACAAAGAACAACAAATAATGAGTGCCTGCACAAAAAAAAAAAAGTAACAAATAATAAATTTTCTTCATACATGGGGATTTCAAGGTTAATCCAATACAATCTGAAATAATGAAAATATTCACTTTTTATTTCAATAGAATTTGCATCAGACCCATGAGTTATTGTATAAACAACATTAAACATTAATTTCTTTAAATATCTGTATAATAAAAACTCTTATAAATCAAAGCAAATAAAATGGAAACAAAAGAGGCTGAAACTTTATATTGAAGAGTAACAAAGAGTTTGTGAGTTTGGGGAAATATTTTCTGGGTTTGTTTGTTTGTTTGGTTGGTTGGTTGGTTTGGTTGTTTTGTTTTTTTTTTTACCAGTTGTTTTGTTGTTTATTTTTGTTTTAATTTTTACTGGCATATAATTCTATTGGTGTTATTTTAACTGATAAAAGCATCTTCAAGAAACATATCTAAGGTACAGATGAGGATGATTGCTCCAAATCTGGATTCTTGTTTATTGGTCTAGAAGTGATCTTTTTTTTTTTTCTTTTCCTTTCTAAGTTGGGATTTTTCAAAACTTTTTCAGAGAATGCCTAAATAGAGCATGTGTAATTATTAATTGAAATGGCACATGGGGAACAGAATCTCATTATTGGTTCTAATGTCATATTATTGGTTCTAATTACTAAATTTTTTGTGAGAAATCACGGAAACATAGAATGGTTTGAGTTGGAATGGACCTTAAGATCATGTTGTTCCAACCTGCTACTATGGGCAGGGACACTTTCTATTGAAGAAGGTTGCTCAGTGTCCCATCCAGCTGCTTTTGAACACCTCCAGATGTGGAAATCCACTGGACAAACTGTTCCAATGATTTACACACTCACAATAAAAAATTTCTTCCTAATATCTGATCTAAACCAACCCTCCTCCAACTTGAGGCCATTCCCCTTAACTTATCACTACTTACTCTCACAAGAGATTACCCTCCATCTCTTTTGTAGATTCTTTAGGTTCTGTAAAGGGATCTAAAGCCTCCCATGAGTCTTCTCCAGACTGAGCAGCCCTGACTCTCTCAGCCCATCTTCACAGGAGAGAAGGTCTAGTGCTGTGTCCAAATTAATGTCTTTCTTCTGGACTTGCTCCACCAGATCCAGTCGTTGTTCTGGGTTGCAGGCACAGGTTACTGGATCATATTCAGCCAACAAAAATTGTTATGGCATTTCAGTTAATGGCAAAACCAAATTTTACAAATATACCTAATGAATGCAATTGCAACTTCTTTGTGCAGGATCAAAATTTAGTCTCTCCATTTTGGTGAAGGTGAATGCAAATATAAAGACAGATGATTTCTAGTAGTTAAGTCTTCCTTGGGATGACATGCTAGTTGCCTGTTACTCCAGCAAGGACATATTTTGTTGTGTAAATGATTCAATTTCATCTTAATTCTATTGCCTTTGGAATATTCTACTTGAAGTTCAGTTTTTCTAAATGTTACAGAAAAACCTTATGATTTCCCGTGCAAAGCTCTTTTATGTCACCATTATGAGATAACCAACATGTAGTCAGGAGTCCCTTCCTCATTCAATATTTTATAGCAAGTAAAAATGTATTCTATTATTTACTCTTGCAAAACAGGACCTCTGTTCCCCTTTTTTAGGCATGGTAGTCCAAGTTTTGTATTCTGGCACATCTTAACTCCTCCTTATATCAAATCTTCGCATTGATATTATACATTGTTGTGGTATAGTTATATTTTTTCTCAGTTTTGACTGATCAGGTTTTCAAGAGCACACAATTCTTTACAGCATTCCAGCTTCCATTTGCATTTATAGTTCCTTCCCATGCTGTGCCTCTGGTGAATATACATAACAAGTCACTTTTTTACAAAGATCATTAACAAAATCATTAATATGAAGGCTGAGTCAAACATTTGGAATGCCTTGAGCCATCAGATAAATTAAGCCATGTGCACTCCCCACACACTTCTTGTGGTCCAAGATGGAAGAGCCTCTGGATTTTAGTAACATCAGGTTTATGCATTGCTAGAAAGTTAACTTTTTGAATTGGTCTGTGTTACACAGGTGTTTATAATATGCCAGGGTCTGATTTCAATGCATCTAATAGCTGGATTGAGAATTTCCTGCATCTTTAACTAACAGAGGTAAAAGATGTTTCCTATTAGCAGAGAATCTCTCTCTTGCTGTAAACAACAGAAGAGGAAAAAGAGGGTGTGGAGAGATGCCAGCCTACCCTGTTTGGAAAGGTAGAGTAATTTAGCCCAGAGTGTATCAGCCACCTTTTCTTATCAGCCACTTCCTTCTCCTTCAGCACAGGCTGTGTGCAAATAAGTAGCTTTAAACGACAAATTGCCAGAGCTCACAAATAGAATCTCCCACAAAAAAAAAAAAAAACAGTGAAAGAGAAGACAAAAGAAATTTCATCATTGAGTTATACCTGTTATATGCCACGTTTTTTTAAATGCTGCATGTCATCAGTTCCATCATTATCAAACTCCTTGCATAAGAATAAAGTGTCTTGATGAGAGAACTGATCATATGTGAAAGTTATGCATTTTAAGAGACTCTATCACATTTGTATTTTATCAAATAGTTCCTAATGATGTTCCATAATACAAAATTAAATATTTGTCTCAGTTCTGTGTTCTTATTCATGAGTTGAGCATTAATTGTTAAACAATGTAGCTGCTTGTTTATTTGTACTAGATGTGATTATTTATATTCTGAGTAGTCTGCAAGGTCTTTAGCTGCATTGCCTAGTCATTTTTATAAGTTTGTGTGGGGAGAAGGGAAAGGTTAAGTTATTGAACTCATTTCCCCGCTCTTGTAATAGAAACCATTTTCTTTATTATTTTATTAAAAATAAATTGATTTTTTTTAAAACATGAGAAATAAGAGAGCTATAAAAATATGTTTTTACACCTGCTACTCATTTGGTTATATTGGAAACGGTCTAGAGCAATTCCACTTGATATGAATGATATATGTGTGTTTAAACCATGACCGTATTCATATTTGCAACTACTTGAATGGTGACATTTTAGCACATTTTGATGCTCATTAAAACTGTTTTATTGTTAAGGAGTAAAATTCATCTGATTAGTTCTATATTTTTTTTATCTCACTGAGAGCTATCTAGATTTTCCTTATACTTGCTGGAGAGAAATAGGTAAATTTAGATAATAGTCATATCCTTGTCTGTTCTAGGAAATGAGATATAGCATATAGACAAAGCACTGAAATACTTAATACTTTTCATTATTTAAATTTCTCAGTATGCTCTATAAAGTTGGGGAGAAAGAGGAATTTTCTTCAAACTTCTACTAATTTTCCTTGCATCAGGCCTTATCAGAACTTATCAAATATTGCTTTATTAATTATAATGATAGGCTATAATAAGGTATTTAAATTCCTATGAGTATACTTTTATTTACAGAACTACCTATTTACAGAAGCTTGAACAAGCATAGACAGAGTAAAGAACCAAAAGCTAATACAGCTTTTAAGGTTCTATAGAAAATAGGTTTTGCCTGAATTCTTGATAAGTGTTATATTGTGATTTTGTAAATACCCATTTTGGGACTTAGTTTGTTTCTTCATGATTTTTTTTTTTTAAATGTGACTTTTTCAACCTAAAATTTACTGCAGATTTTCATGCAATAACAGAACTTTTATTTGCTTATGAATCTTAGCCTGAGGTCAAATCTGTGACTAAAAATTGACACACACACCCTCACACCATGGTGTAAGGATCTTTATTTGATTTAGATATTGGAATACTTGGCTGAATAACCAACATAATTATTTATATTTGCCATAAGATAGCCATAGATATAGTTAGGCAATACATTAACTGATTCTACGCAGTTTATTTGCCCAGCCTGCATTTCCAGGTTTTTCAATGATTCTTGATTCCATCCATATATTACATGTGTAATGAGCTTCAAGATGTGTTTATTTCTGTAAAAAACAAACAAACAAACAAACAAACAGAAAATTATCTTAGTTCTTCTGTACACTCCTTTTCACTGTAGTACTACCATGAAAGAGAAAGTTTATTTGCAAATTACCTAGGACTTAGAGGGGGATTCATCATTCCTTACATTATATGTCTACAGTGCAGAAATCTGCAGCTCATCTTTTTGATCTAAAAACCTGAGGAACAAAATATTTTGAATTCTAACATATCATCTACTTTGTAGAACTTCTTCAGAATAGTGTGAGCTGTGGCCATCTCTCCTTTGATTACACAGGGATGTTTGTAATTGAGTAGTTCAGATAAAGTTGTTTATAACTTATATCTGATTAGGTAAATCCTTATTTGAAGTAGCTTCTTTTATCTTTTCTGTGTCATATATCACAATGGCCTGAGACCAGAACAGTAAGATAATTTAATTCAAGATTCAGAGATATCAGACTAAGAGCTATCAGTGTTAAGCAATTTTTCTTCAAATCAGTAGAGTGTGAACTAGCTAGTTTCTTGCTATATTACAGCCTTAAGAGAACTGTGCATCCTATTCAAGTACCATAATAATTTCCTAACAGCCCTTAGGCTTTCCTTTTGGAATTTTTTACTCCAGTAATGCTCTTATTTAGACAATGCACAAATCCTCATGAGTTTGGGTCAATTCAGATGCTCTGGGAGTACACAGAAAATACAAACAAGATGGAGAATTTATTCTAGGAGATGATAAGCCAAAGAAACATTAACATTAATGCAAGGCTAACTGATGGTAAAAGTAGCACAATCATTAAAACTTTAACTATCAGCTTTAGAGGAGAGAATTTGCTGGAGCTTTACCTCTCAGTCCCTGGTCTGAATCCAGATCTAAGGAGTCTGACCAAATGTCACTCCAATTAAACAGCGATAAAAGTTCCAGAGTGAAATGAATTCCACAGTCTAAACTCAGCTTCAAGTGGGCATTTGTCTTCATTACAAGCCCAGCATATATTTGGCACAGTCTGAACTCATGTCTTTAAAAGAGCTTCATAAGTTAATGAACAGGAAGATTGAAACATTCGCCTGGTGCCTACTACCACATATCCAGGACTGGGGTGGGGGAGAGAGCAAACAGCTTCAACTTCAACATCCTTTCCTCTCCCTTCTTCACATACAAAATGGACTTACTCCTTGAGAATTTTTCAGTTGCTAAAAAAACAAGCCAAGATAAACAAATAAACAAAACCCCCTAACCAATTCCTTCTAACAAATTTCCTTCTTTTCCTCCCGTGCTTGCCAGTGTTACTAAAGGACTCTCCACAAACTTGCCAGAAAGATTCAAAAGTCTTAGATTTTCATTGTTCTTCCATAATTCAGTGTTCCATCTTTTAGCTGTGGTAATTGCTGGGGGGAGAGGGGGAAGTGTAAATATTTTATGAAAAAGTCTTCCTGCTCTGCAACTTAATTCCTCCTTTCTCATCAGAAAGACCTCCAAACTTTTCTTGATGTATGCAGAGCAGTAAGTACATTTGTCTGAAACAAAGATTATTAATTTCCTTCTATTTCTCATTCTGGTTTTTTTGTTTGTTTTTGTTGTTGTTTTTTTTTAATATTATTTTCTGTTGGACAGAAAAAAACAATTTAGTCTTCTATTCACATTCTCCACATGCATGTCTTAGAACAAATGATTCACATCATCTAAGGATTTGCTGATGCTGTATATCTGGAAAGAAACATTAGTATTGTAAGGAAGAGTAATAGCTTGCTTAGGAGTTTGACAATCTGAAACAAGAAGGGAGTTGATTAGGCAGTGATTTGAAAATGTTTGAAATTATAGTACTAGCAGGAACTCAATCTTTGATTTTTTTCGGTCTCATTTTGAATGTTATATGGAACAGGGTGGATGGAGACATTGATGTAGAATCAGTGGCATTAGAATTGAACAAAGCTCTTTGGCCAGGACAGGGGCAATGCCAAAAGTAAGTCAAATTATCAAGTGCACTGTGAATTCAAAGCAACTCAGCTGAGTCCTGTATTATTATACAAAGAGATTGTTTAGGTTCTCCTCAATGCTTAAAGTGATCTGTTATATACAAATTTTACCATTCAGAGTGTGAATTAATTTAAAAGTAATTTGATCTGATACCTTGAGGAAGTCATAGAATTACTAAGATGGTCAGAAAAAAAGGAGCATTCATCTTCAGTGTTCTGAGAGAACACTGAAGGAATTTCTTTTGTTGAACCAAGCAAAATTAAAGTTTGTATGGAATAGAGAAAGGAAAATCAGCTACTTGAGCTAAGGGTAATTTTAACATTGAATAAATCAGTATAAATGACCACGAATAAATTATATTTAGTCCATTAATAGTTTTTTATCCACTGGGACCTAGAAACCTTTCTGGAAAACCACTCCTACAAAAACAGTGGGGGGAAAAAATAACTGGTGTTAAAAATGATTGCTGTAAATTCACTGCAATGGCTGAATACCATTGTACCAGTGGCAGCAGAGGTGAGTCTGGATGGGCAAGGACGCCTATTCCACTTTGCATCCTTATGTTAGCATAAAGCCTGACATAGATAACTCTTGTCTCTTCCATTAATAATCTCTCATGTCTTAAATTAAAAAAAAAAAAAAAAAAAAGGAGAAACNTCCAATAATAAACTCTCATTTCTTAAAAAAAAAAAAAAAAAAAAAAAAGTAGAAACTGAACAAGCAGAAAGATCTAGACATTTCTTGTAACAAGGTTCCAGTTTCTGCTCCACTAAGCTGACCCACAAGCATGCTCTGACTATGAAGTTAGCAGGCAGCAGACCCTCTTGACTCCTGGTGGCTTTTGAATGCTGTATTCTTAAGTCAACTCTCTCTGTGCTTTGCAGCAACCCTGTCACAACCCAGCTAGGAGCTCTGACTCATTCTGCCAACAGAGCACTTAAAATGTGGTGTTATTGAAAGTTGAGATTTGCCACATGGCTCGAACATAAGTAACTTGCAAAGTCCATTGACTTGTACTGTGAGTCAGAAGTCACTTACAGCATTTAAGAGCACCCATATATTTAACTGCTCTCTTTTTACCACTTTCTCTTAGACAGCACCTTTATTAAAAAGCCTTAAAACACTTTACTTAAGACACTTTATTTATTCTTCATGCTGTCTCAGGTAGCCTGTAAACTCCATTGCCAAACACTACATCTCTTAAAAATTTGCAAAAAATGATCCTATCATCTATCATACACCTACAACCCTTTTTCTTGGTTTTTGGTTTGTGTGTGTGTTTTTGGTTTTGTTGTTGTTTTTTTTTTTTTATGTTGAACATTTCACAGAATCACATATTTAGTCAGATTGGAAGGGACCACAAGGATCATCTGCTCCAATCTTCCTGCACAAGCATTTGCTCTTTATTTAGTTTTTGTTTGTTTGTTTGTTTGTTTGTTTGTTTGTTTTGGGTTTTTTTAATGCCTTTTTAACTATGTAACTCTTGATTGTGGAAGAGCAGAAGAAACAAACCAAATAAATAATCAACAGGAACATGAGCAAATAGAAGTAGGTGCAGTGATGGTATGAATGTAAGGAGAAAGATCTCTTCCACTGACTTTGATTTCTGGTTTCACAGACATCAAACTGCTTCTTCTGTGGCTTGTCTGTAGATGGTAAATTATAAAAAGGTCTCACAAGGCTTCTCCCAGACACAGACACAAATCAACAGACTTGAAAGCAATGCCATGTAAAATTTCAATTTCCTTAAAAGTTACATTTAGCTAGGTAACTGAAAGGTGTCAAACACAGGAACATTTCTGTTGTGGAAAGATATTTCCAGGACCTTGTCCTTGAGTTTTTGTAAGTTTAGGAGAAGAGGTGTCTGTGATGTTTATTCTCTCCATTAGTCTGAAAATACTCACTTGCCTTCTTTATCTCTGTTCAACTGGGTACTCCACTCACCAAATAGTGAAGACCCCCAAAATTTTATTAGATAAATAGATCTGGTAATTTTACTAAATTTGTGTGACTGCTTCTTGATAGTAAATACTTGCAAGGATCAGTATTTTACTTTACAAGCAGTTTAGGACAGTGTTTGTCATATGTCCGTGCTTGTACAATGTAAATTTGTTTTCAGCATTATAAAAAACTTACATGTTCATTAAAATTCTATGTAGTTTAAGTATTCTGATAGCTTTTTAAGGAACTGTATTAGTAAGAAGCAGTCCTAGAAATTTAGCTCATTTTATGTAAGCTAACAGTACACAATAATAAGCCATCACAATTTCTTGTGCCTCTTCCACCTTAGACTTCTAATATAAGAGACACGTTTTACCCTACAACTAATTTGAAAATTTATACGTATTTTTTCAAGCAACTTAATTCCAAGAAATGCATCAAGTCAGTATATTTCTTAATTTATTTGGGTCCTTGTAAAGTTTCATCTGATAGACATAAAACTGTAAGATGATAGCATTGAAATGCAAGTCACAAGCTTCAATTAGGTACAATCAGAAATCATGCGGTGACTTCATTAAGTATCATTAAGAATGATCAAAATATTGCTCTTAGGAAAAATACATCAAAAGCATGCATTTACACATTGATTAAACAGGATCTACAATTTCTAAAATCTGGTACGAGAAAAAAGAATGTAGTAAATTAAGTGCTCATACCCTACTTAGCAACAAGGGACTGCTTAGCAACCAACAAAGTGAAAAATAATGGATATGGCAGTGCACAAACTCTCAGCACCCTTCAAAATGGAAGTATTGGGCAGCCATAGGCTGCCCAATTTCTAGACATGAAATAAATGTCTAGAAAAAGTAAAAAAAAAAAAAAAAAAGAAAAGGTTTTCCTTGTCTCAATCTACTTCACTCATATCAAAGATAGCAAATGTGGTAAATGTGGTATAAGAGAGAAGCTATGAACCACTGAAAAAGAGTCACAATTCCTCAATCAGCTGATCCTCTAGTCCCTGTTCATCCTCCTCACTTGTACAATCTTTTGTCTTCTGTGTCCACTTTTGGGGTTAGTATTCCATTTTTGTGTGGTTTCAGACAATTCAGGCTACAGTGCTTGCAGAGAAAATCCATTTCCTAACAGTTCCTTCTCATATCCCAATGTTTCTTTACCTGATAGAAACCATATTTAGCCCAGTTGTCCTAACATGACAGAAAACAAGAGGTATGAAATTTTTCAACCTGTGAGTTTGAGCTTAATTACTTGAAATGGCACAAGTTTATAGATTTACTACCCTTCCAGAAAATTTCCCTTAAGTCTTAGTTTCTGAAATGTCATCTTCCACAAAATAAAATCTTTCAAATATTTCTTAGAGAAAAAACCTACAGTCCTTCAACTCTAACCTTTTTAGCATTTTTGGATGGAATTGAATTACTCTTTTTCTCAGAAAGGTGAACTGAAAAAAAAAAAGAGCCTATTTTTTGCCTTCTTGTTTTCTCAGAAGTAGGCTGAACCAGGATTATATAAGAATTATAGGTAAGGAAATTATAAATATGGGAGAAATCTTTTTCTGCAGGCATATGGTGCTAGAACAAGTGAGAATGGCTTTAGGATAAAAAGGAGAGATTTAGATTAGATACTAGGAAGAAATTCTTTCCTGTGAGAGTGTTGGGGCCTGACACAAGTTGCCCAGAGGAGCTGTGGCTGCCACATCCCTGGAAGTGCTCAAAGCCTGGTTGGATGGGGCTTAGAGCAATCTCAACTTGGAGGAACCCCTGCTTAGGGCAGTGGGTTGGAAATAGATAGAGGATCTTTAGGATCACTTCCAACCAAAACTGTTCTCTGATTCTGTGATATAGTCGAACAATCAATGAAAAAGCACAGATTATGGAAGTTTACGCAATTATCAGTGGATGCTTTAATTCCATGTGGTCTGTCCCAGACAAAATTACAAAAACACCCTAATAGAGATACATAGGCCTCTAAAAAAGCTGTGCAGGGAAATCCCTTCCAGCACAAACAAATGGTCCAGGGAAAAACCAGGGAAAAAACTGGGGCCTCAATTGCATTTACAGTACAAGCATTGATTAGAACATGGTAACACAGGAAGCATTGTATTGGCTAATACACATAAATCACTCAAAACTAATATTTTTTGTTTGATGGAACATTTCTTCACTTGGTCACTTTCCTACATTGTGATCACTAATTTTAGAGACTAGCTTACTTCCTGAATATATGAATGAATCATTAGATCCCTTTCAAGTTTTAATTGAAATGTCACATGGGATGTCAAGGGATATTTATGATGTGTCTACATAGCTACTCTTTTCTGTCATTGCTTAAAATCTAGTCTAAGTAACTTCTAGTGACTATAAATTCCACCATGAAACAAAAAATCATTGTACCTGGTCCGCTACACTAAGGGTTTTTTTTTGGTTTGGTTTGGTTTGGTTTGGTTTTTTTGTTTGTTTGTTTGTTTTTGTTTTTGGTTTTGTTTTTTTTTTTGTTTGTTTGTTTGTTTGGTTTTTGTTTTGTTTTGTTTTGTTCTTTTGTTTGTTTGGTTGTTTTTTTTTATCTTTTTTGGGGGTTTGTTTTGTTTTGTTGTTTTGTTTTGTTTTTTGGTGTTTTGCTTGTTTGTTTGTTTGCTTTGTTTTGTTTTGTTTTTCCCAATTCAGTTTTGGTTCCTTTAAGGGAAGAAAAATTTCCCAGTGTATTTTCACCAGATTGAACACTCAAACCTGAAAAACTTGTTTAATTCAAAGATCTCAAAGCAGATAGTATATATTAAAAGCAATATTTTCTGCAATTGCCTCAGATTTTTACCTGACTCCTATAAGAGAATTACCAGTCTGAGTAGGAAGGAATGGACGTGCATCGCCCAAGGTTTACAAATTAAGTTTCTCAAGACCTTTGTGCAGTATGCAAATGTTGTTGGATTTGCTTACAGTTGAATAAACTGAGGCATCAAGAGGTTAAGTGGCTGGCTGAAGGTTGTAGAGCAAAGCTATTCCAACACCACAAGCAGACCCCCAGGGTCCTGGTATCCAGAGTCGTGCTGTGTCTGCTGTATTGATTCTCCCTTTACAACCACTCCAATGTGTTAATGGGCTACAAAGCTAATGGAATATTAAAAGAAGCTTAAGAATTTTGTCTCTTGAGGTTGGCTGGCCACATAATTTTACAAAAGAAGGTTTATAAAACAGGGAGAGAGAAAAAGGAATAAAAGGAAAAAGGAAAAATGTCAGAACTGATTGATTAAGGGAAGAAGTAGGTACCTGAGAAATGCCTGGTCTGATGCCAGCACTGGTTCAGGTCAGACAGGGCTATTTTTAAATTATTTGGTATTTTCAGAAATTGATTACTTGGCTAACACATTAAGAAGTAGCTCTACACATTCATTTAATGGGCCAGTGCCTCTTGTACAGGTCTGGAACAGTCACATTCAATCTCATCTACTCCTCGTTAAGTAGTGTTTTCTTCTCCAGTGTGTTTATTTACTGCCAATGCTGTAAGCATAAAACATATAACAAAAAATAAATAATACCTTAAATAGTCTTTCAGCTGTATGGGCCCTTAGGACAAGTGACTTCACTTCAGGCCTTGTGAGCTCAGTTAGGGCTCAGACATCAATTCTCTTTCTTTCATATACCTGCAAATTGAGTAATACTTTCTTTTCATACTGTTACCTTTTTAATGTATAGCCACTTCAGTCTAAAAGTGCTCTGAAACAAAACATGGTAGGTTCTTACACTAAAAAAAAAAAGATGAATAATGAATAATTTTAATTTGATGACCCTGTGTGCACTGGAGTAAGAGCAGAGTATTTCAGGTGAGGTAAAACCAGTAAAAACTTTTGAAGAATAACTAAGAGTCTATTGGCACCTTGAATAATGTGCACATAGGTGTTAGCTGTTGGCCTGCTTTCCTTTTTCCCCTGGTTTTCCAAACAAAATGATACTCAGAGCTACATTTCAGAAAGATGTTTCTAATAAAGGTATTCCTTGCCATAAAAAGGTTTGTTTTTTTTTTTTTTTA
>VXBI01011000.1:73276-84940 GCA_013397375.1 Toxostoma redivivum
CAAAAAGAAAAAAAAAAAAAAAAAAAAAAAAAAAAAAAAAAAACAACCAAGCAACAATAATTAACTTCAGTTTTTAAATTAAATTAAGAGCAAAATTCATCAGGTAGATATAATTTCAGCATCATGCTATAGAGGGTTCAAGAGAATGCAGCTTCATAGTACAGCTGATCTGTAGAAATACACTTTCAAGAAGTAACTAAGGAAACAAGGTGATTTGTTTAATATCCAGCTTCTTTATATTCATTCCAAATTATTATTGCAGTAGGATTAAAAAGAATATTTAAACAGTTTCTTAAATTTAATGATAGATTGAAGTCCATAGCCTGTAGGAGATTAAAAATGAGGTTTCAAATTCAGTTCTGATTTCACTACAGTTTTGAAATATTTCAACGCATTGGTTACAGGATTTACTTCATTACTTGTAGATTTCCAAAAGTTGATCATCTGAGCTATTCAGGCTCAACCTCTTCAGAATCCAATAGGGAAACAGGTACTTCAAGGAAGAGCAGTACCTGAACTTTCATCTAAAAGTTCCTGTTTCTCACCCCTGAGTATGAAAGAACCTTGGTGGGTTAGCTGAGTCATACACAGCAAAATAAAAACATTTTCAGGGAGATATAAACCTCAGCCTCAACTGGCTTCCATAATAGACAATCATTTACACTCATAACAAACAGCCTTTGCTGGTGGAATGAAACTTCCACCATCCCACAGTCGTGCTGAGAATAATTCATTTCTATGCAGAGGCTCTTAATTGAATAATCTCATCCAAAATGAGGAACTGATTAACAATCTAGAAGACAAATGGCTCCACAAAAAGATAAAGCTCAAGATAGCTAAGAAGGAGAAAGAAAATAAAGGAATTCATAAATAAGGCTTCAGAAAGAAATATTTCAATAAATTCAGAGAATTAGACAACAATGTTATGAAAGAAAAGTAATAGAAAAGCTTATTTTTTTAAATAAACAGTAGAAGAATAAGAAGTTATCCTAATATGAAGGAAGAATAGAAATTGTAATAAGGGATAAGATTTGCTACACCAATATGCTTTTACTGATCCTAAATACAGAAAGGAAGAAAATGGAACTGAAGAGAAATTTCAGATCCAGCTTAGGCTGATCTCTATTTGTGCTGTTGATGAAAATATGACAAATGTTTCCTCATTCTTTGCAACTTCACTGGTGCTTTCCACATGAAGCCTTCTGAGCCAATCCAAACCAGCCCCTGAGAGAAACTGATTACTCTTCTCTCAGATCAACAGATAGATCTAGTTCAGCTGTAATGGTCCTGCCTTGGCATGTGTTAACCATAAAGCCACACTCTATAAAGTCTATAAAGATAATAGAATGAGATTACAAAGGCAGACTTTGTAAAAAGTCTGAAAAAAACACCAAAATTGCACAAAAGCATCCATACCACAAAATTTCATACAATCTGATAATACTTAAAACAAAACAAACAAAAAAACCCAAAACAACAAAGAAAACAAAACAAAAAAAAACCAAAACAAAACAAAAAAAACCAAACAAAAAACAACAACTAAAGAATTACCATGCCTATCCCACCATAGAGAAATTTTTCAATTAAACCCTATTAAGATTTTTTTTAATTGTTTTTTTAACTTATTTGCTATTGGATGCAACTGCCTTTAGGCAACTAACAAAATTTACGTTGCTGGGTGGTGGACAAGAAGTCTAAAATAGTGAAAGTTACAGGGCATTATTTACATTCATATAAGTATATGCCACTTTCTTAAACTAATAACAAGATTAGTTATCCTAATACGCCATTTAAAAAAAGTGGCATATACTTATATGTATAACACCATGTATTCTGCTTTTATGTTGAATATCACAAAAGCATCCATGAAGAACTTTGAACTAGTCTCAGTGATTTTCTCTGAAAATCTAGAAATTAGTATACCAGAAAAATGGAAGAAAGAAAACATTGTTCCTACTTTTAAAAAGAATAAAAGGGAGATATATGAAAACTGGGTCTCATATATATATATATATCTTCATTTGAAGTGCATTTATCTAAAAGGTATGTTTGTGTATTACATGGATGAATCATCTTCTTGATGAGTACGTTTTCTCAATAAATTAACAGTACATAAGGATATAGCTGTTTATTTATTCATATATTATAACCTAAAGAAACTGATTATCCATTTGTTCTAATATTTAACTAACATTTAATTTGATTTTTTAATTCTCTGCTTTTTAGCAATTAATGCAACAAAGTGGGGCTTTGTTTCAGTGATATTAAATATCTTTGTGTGAGTGTGTTTGTGTGTGTGTATACACTTCACAACAGTAGAGAATTCATATTTCTTCTGGATAAGTGAATCCCCAGTTTGTCAGTATTTGACAGGTGTTTGGCACTTTTCAATTTAAAAACTTATTCTTTGTGAGTTTTTAAACAAATTAGTTAAAACAAGTGGCATATAAATAAAAAATTATTATTTTGTAATCTTTTGGTGTACTTGTCAAGATTATTCTCAGCTTTGAGGCACCTTCAAACAATGCAGAGAAATACAAACCCTTATGAAGATCTCCCAGAGAAGGAACCAATTCTATACTCAGAAGCAGCTTAGACCTACCAGTATGATGCTTTAGTGAAGACTTTTTAGAAATTCTAGTTAGCAGACAGGCAGAATGTTCTCTTATCATCCTCACATTTTTGTTAAGGCTCTAAATTTCATTTCTGGATAGCACCACAACATTCTTTTCACTTGTATAATCTCCCAGTGATGCAGATCTACTCATTGCACCATTCCACACTGGTTGGGGTAGGTGTTGTGTAAAGAAATGAGGACAAAAGGACCATTATTCTTCCTCTCTGCTCAGGAGAAAAGCCAGGCCCCGGCGGAGAACAGCACTTCTCTGTCTCCTGGAAAATCAATAGCAGTCCTGGAAATGGAGGCTGCACAACAGTTGAGTCTCAGTCCAAAGTCTAAAGGAAAAATAAAACAATAACAAACTCCAGTTTTTCTCCCTGACATTTTTCTTTGACACAAAGAAATTACTCCCATTTATTGCAACTCTATTGTTGACCTTGGAGTTGAACCCAGCTCCTACACAAAACCCCTTGAATCTTCCCCTTTTATGTACTTTTGACCTGGACCTCTAATTCATGTTTTGACACTGATTATTCTTTACTGATGTGTTGACTTTTCTGATTTGTTTGGATTTCAATTGTAAGTTTTCCTCAAACATGGCTTTTGCAGGCACTAAATTTGACCTATTGTTCTGATTCTGACACATTAAGGCAATAAAGGGTTGGAGGAAGAGTGTTTTAAATTCCAGTACCTATCCTACCAATATCCCTAGGTGTTGGAGGCAAAAGGAATAACTATCTCTATTTTATTTCCTTTTTTGCACTTTGAGAAAAAAAAAAAAATCCCTGTTAAATTAGTGGCTGGGATGGCTGTTCTGTGCATTTTCTCTCCCCATGCTTTCTTGCGTCCCTCCTTCATATATTCCCCTGTTTTCTTTTGCTTTTTTCCCCCTGCAATCTGTTGTTTTCTTTTACTTTTAGAGATAACTATGGTAAATAAATACAGATTTAATCTTTAAATCCACTATCAAGAGAAAATGCACAGTCCAGGTGAATGAGGGAAAGATAGACAAGAAAGGAGGTGGGAAATATAAAGAAAAGAAAAATCAGTCTGCCGATCAAATCTTTCATTTCCAAACAGAAATAATTACAGTGATGGTCAGTGGGGAGATTTGGGCAATTTATAGTGGTAGAGCAGCAAGTTCCTATCAACAATACTTGATATTCAGGGCAAGCCGCAGAACTACAAGTCCTGAAGCGTTGCCTATAATCTTTATTTCATTTTTAGATGTTATGCTGTAATAAAATGTAAAAAGGGAATACATAAAAAGTTATAGAGGTGGGAAAAAACATGGTTTGAAGTTGTATGGCATTTCTTGACAGGGCATGTTCCTAAGGATATGCAGAGAATAACAAATGCTATTTGAAATAAGTACAATAGAGATCTGAAACTAGATTGAAAACCCAAGTCAATTTTCCTGAGTGTCATTTGATTAGCTTTCTTATATAGAACTGAAGCTTAAACAATGCTGGGGATTCAGAGTGGAGAGGTGCTTGGGAACACAGTGAGAAATGGGTTACTCCTACCAATTTCATTTCTGTAGCTTTACAACATTATCATTGCACATTGTTTCAGTGTTTTTGCAATAATCCATAAATGAAGCAATGTCAGAGGGAATTTGATTGATAGCTAGGAAAACACAAAAACTGTGAAAGTTATTTCTTTGCTCTTTCTCTCTGTCTGTCACTGCCTTCTGGGCAAGAGATTTTACCAGTAGTTGTATAAAATAGCTGGAGTCTATTGCCTGGCTGTCTATATGGGAAAATGCTAACAAGTTGGTGGATATTGCTTTGGACAACAGAAGATGGCAAATATGTACATATATGTAACATATTTGACCACATATATGTAACATATTTGACCTGTGGATTGGTTTAAGTGATTTATGTTGGTGGTGGTTCTGGTTGTTGTTTTCTTTTTTTTTTTTCTTTTTTTTTTTTTTTTCCCACCAGATACTTCTTGCTTTTAATCTCTGAATTTAGTAAAAAGGTGTCTTGCTCTCTTGCAAAATTAACCTTGGACTTGGCTTTCACCTTTGGAGAATTCTAGGTAGAGAATGAGTGCACAGATAGTATTTTGATTTGCATCTGAAATAAAAGGTCCTTCAGAGTTCAGGTTTGAGATTTGTATGTTTATACACACATGAAGAGCTCTTCCAAAATGAATGAGATATGCAGAAAATTCAGCTGATTGCTGTTTCTTCTATACTTTCTCTATTTCTTTCTTTTTCTTGTTGTTTTATTGTTCAAATCCTCTAATTGTTCTTCAAACTTAGATTACTTTAAACAGGCAAGTTTGCCAGGTACACTTTTTCTTTTTTGTCTTTCTTTTTTTCTCTCTTTTCTTTTTTTTTTCTCTCTTTCTTTAATTTTCCAGCAAGGAAGTACTCTCAGAGCTTGCTTTATATGTGAGAATAAACACCCAGAGACTCAATGGAGAGAGC
The DNA here is from genome assembly GCA_013397375.1 of Toxostoma redivivum. Classification (NCBI taxonomy): domain Eukaryota; kingdom Metazoa; phylum Chordata; class Aves; order Passeriformes; family Mimidae; genus Toxostoma; species Toxostoma redivivum. The sequence continues at coordinate 78,340 of VXBI01011000.1, forward strand.
AATGGAGATGGTTCTAAGAGGGCCAGGGTGATTCCAGCTGCCCCTTAGGGATACTGCACTTTGAATCCTGCACAGGTGGTGTTTGAAGCTACAACATTCCTCATAGCTTTAGGGAAAAAATCCTATTTTAGGAGGTGTTTTATATTACTAACATTATTTCCCTCTATTTTTTACCCTTTCCGAACTCTGTCAACCTCTCTGTCTCTCTACATAACCTCACAGTAATGGAGTGCAAACCAGCCTCTGTTTGAAAGGTATTTGAATTCCCATCCAGTTCCCAAAATGCATACTCTGGAAGCAGTGCAATGTGCTTAAATCGTGATCACGAGAACTGACACAACATGCCTAAGTTGTAATTGTTCCTCTTTGGGTTGATCCACTTCTGTTCCACCATTTGTATATACCATGGCCTCCTGTAATGCGTGTTAACAAAAATTGCAATCCATGGTGTCTGTTATGGCACATATTGTGTTTAAGTACTGAATGATGACAGACTTGGTGGGCATCCACCACAAATATTGCCCATGGGGGAAAGTTGCTTCTGAGGCTAGTAGTTGCTTCTGTGGTAAGTAGTCTCAAAATACTATTTGCTTTCCTTTTCTTCAGGATTTATTGCATTTTATCGTGTATTATATATTTTATTCAAAGAAGTCTTTCCAGGGATAAGGACTTCAGTACATAACAACAGCTCCCTTGAGTGGGAGATTTCAGGGCGACCTGCCAGCTCTTCTTGCTGCAGATGTCAGGCCATCTGGCTGCCATCTCTGGGGCAGGACACATCAAGGGAGTTGGCTGGCGCATCTCCCCAGCAGGAGTTACTTGATAGGGGTAAAGAGGGGAGGGGAGAGTGTGAGGATGTGTGGAAAAAATATAGCAGACTACTGTCATGGGAAGCTTGTGAGTGTGACTGGTTTTATGTATATATTTATGTAAATAGATAGAAAGACAGGTGTACTGAGAGACATTACTTCCAGAAAAGATTATTCAGGGTTAAAAATGAGCTTGGATAACTTGGATAGGAAAGACATCTCATTCATGGTATTCAATATTTCTAATGTTTCTTTTCCATTCTTTTTGTTTATTTTCTTTCTTTCTTATGACAATGCAGATAATGTGTGCAAGAATGGTGTGTGTATTCTGATATTTATGGATATGTGTATCACTGAATAAGTTGGAATGTACAGCCATCTTTTGTCAAAACAGGCCCAAATCTTTCTCTGAGCTGGAATATTGGATAATAATTAACTTAGATAATCTGAGTTAACCACGCAAAGAGTAGTGGTCAACGGCTCATTGTCCATGTGGAGAGCAGTGATGAGTGGTGTCCCTCAGGGGTCAGTGCTGGGGTGCACTGTTCCACATCTTTGTTGGTGACAGGGACACTGGGATGGAGCATCAAGGGCACCTCAGGCAGTTTACTGATAGCACTGAGCTCTGTGGTGTGGTCAACACACTGAAGGGAAGGGATGGATCCAGAGGCACCTTTACAAGAGGTCTTGGCTAGAGAGGAGAGACCATGCAAACATCACAGAATTCAACACAACAAAGGGCCAGGGTCTACACCTGGATTGCATCAATCCCAGACAGACCTACAGGTTGTGTGGAGAAGTGACTCAGAGCAGCCCTGCAGAGATAAACTTGCGGTAATGAAAAACAACTTGAGCCATCAGTGAGTACTTGGAGCTCAGAAAGCCAAAAGTATCCTGGGCTGGATCCAAAGGAGCCTGGGCAGCAGTTAAGGAATGAAGTTCTCCCCCTCTACTCTGCTCTTGTGAGGCCCCATCTGAAGAACTGGCCACAGTTCTGTTGCTCTCAAGATAAGAGGGACATGAAACTGCTGGAGCAAGTTCCAGAAAAGGCCACGAAGTTGATAGGAGGACTGGAGCATGTCCCCAATGAAGACAGGCTGAGAAAGTTGGGACTTTCCATCCTGGAGAAAAGAAGATGGAGTGGAAAACTCATAGGAACCTTATAGTGTCTGAAGGGGCTGCAGCAAAGCCAGAGAGGGACTCTGGATCTATAGTGGAAATTACAAAGTGAAAGAGGGGAAATTTAGGTTCGATATTAGGAAGAAACTCTGCTGTGATGGTGGTGAAACACTGGAAAAGATTGCCCAGGGAGGCAGTGGATGTCCCAGCCCTGCAAGTGTTCAAAGCCAGGTTGGATAAAGCTTTGAGCAGCCTGGACTAGCAGGAGGTGTCCCTGCCCATGGCAAGGGGTTTGGGACTAGAAGATGTTTTAATGTCCCTTCCCACCCTTGACATTCCATGGTTCTACAGTCTTCTACCCAGATAGGTGCAGCTTGAAACAAGGGAATGGTGCAATCTCAGGAATCAGGCCTTTCTAGTATTTTTCTACAAGGATGAAACATTCACTGTTGTTAAAAAGACTTGAAAACCAAGGACAGAGGTGAAAATATAAGTTTATAAATGGAGGAGATGGTCACCAAAAATTGAATTTTTGATGCTTGGAAGCTGACTAGAGTTTGCTGGAAGACCTTAAAAAGCCCCATCAAACAGAAACAACCCAACATCAACAACAAATAAAATCCTCTGATTAGGAAGCAACAGAAATGTGATTTTAGTGGACAATTTCTCAGAGGACCCTAGTAAGCTTCAAGCAATGGCGAAATGTTCAAGTTTCTGAGTAGTGTCTTATGAATCCCAGTTTGGGGCAGACAGGTCTAGAACAGGGCAAATGTGCACAGCACACATCTCAAGAGTGAAAGAGTCAATTCAGTAACTCTATATTAATATTTAAGTCTTCTACGAGCAAATAGGTAACAGGAGGATGGAAGACCTACCTTTGTCAGCTGTTTATTCAGAAATGAGCTGCCTTAAGCAGATCTTTCAATATAAATTTTATCAGAAGTGCTTAATTTTTCAGAGCTGGAAATGCTGATGCTACCACAAAGACAGAACCTCAGTCTGTTTTCAAGGACTGATATAGCCTAATAGTCCCTTTGGTGATCAAGACAGGATCATGACTTTTTCTCTTCTGTGACTGTCTGCCTTCCCTGTCAGCATTGGGAAGGGACCAATATCCCATTTCCCTCTTAGGTTACACTTAGGCAGGCAATAGGATTAAGATCAGAATGGGACATAAGGTTTTTTTTGGTTTGGTTTGTTGTTTTTGTTTGGTTGGTTGGTTGTTTTTTTTTTTCATCTGTTTTGTGTTTTTTTTTTGGGGGGGGGTTTTGGGGGAGGGTTTTTTTTTTTTTTTTTTGTTTTTTTTTTGTGGGGGGGGGTTGTGGGGGGGGGTTTTTTTTTTTGTTTGGTTTGGCTTTTTTGGTTTTTTTTTTTTTTTTTTCACATGGCGATCTCTACTGCAGGGAATAAGCAAAGTAAACAGGAACAGAGCCCTGAAAGGGATCCCTGCAGTCACTACCTTCTCACCGAAGGCAGTCCTTTGTTCTCACTGGCAGCTGTGTAATTTCAGGCAAATTTGCTTCTCACCTGCATCTTTTACGTAAACTTCTTAACGAGGTTAGTCAGTCAAAGGATGGTATAAGATTTCATGTACCACGTACATGAAAAAAGGAAGTTCCCAGGAAGTTCCACCTGGACATGAGGCAGAACTTCTGTCCTAGGCAGTGACCAAGGAGACAGCTTCCCAGAGGAGGGAAAACAATGTGTTCAGATGCCACATAAGTAATGAACATGGCATCTAAATATAAAGAGTGAAAAAAAGGGAAATAAAGAAAACCTTGCATTTTCTGTTAATGGAAATTAAGAGCATTTATGCTTCAGGTATCCACCTGAGTATGACTTTTTTTTTTTTCTCTAAATGTTGCCCTTATGCAATCACTCAAGCAGGGTTTGAAGGGGAGGTTTTTGCAGGGATTGAGAGACACGGACCCTGCTATGCAAGCAAAGCCAGGTTATCACACTAGTCACCACTATTTATAGTTCTCTAACATAGGTACAAAATTTTCCACTCAGACCTCTTTGCTCCTGTTCCCTTAGCAACACAATCTTTTTGGTTATCAAGTCCCTGTTACATTCTTTTGCGTTAGCAGTGTCCCTGTGTTACATCTTCTCTCGTCAGAGGCGTCAGAGTGACCAGACATGATGTCCTCACTTCTGTTCTTGCCCTGAGTTTATGTCTCCCACAACTTCCACTGTACCAGGGCCAAGAGGTCAGTGATGCTACCCAGCTCAGCTTCTCTAGCTGCCTAATCTTCCACAGGATTTTTCCCTCATTTAATTTTTTTAATGCCATTGAAAAGTTCTCTTGTTTTTGCTTCAATTCACATCTCTTCCTTGCTCTTCTTTCTACTACTTTATCTCTCTTTAATAAAAAATTCTGCCCTTGTTTAAAATACAACAAACCACAAATGATAGCTAGAATTAGTCAAGTGTGCTTTAAGACCATGAGGCACTATCAGCAAATGCAATCTGTCCTCTATAGACCTAATATCCGTGGAGATGAAACAAAATGTTGTTTACTGAATCAACACTAACCACAGCACGGCCTGCATGGGGGAACCAGGCACACATTATTGCAGAGGCTAAAGAGTGTAAAACCACTGATCCTGCAGTTACAGGGTCATAAAATCCTGCTTTCTATGTGAAAAGCATTTAATAGTGGGCATTTTTAATACCTCCTCTCTGGGAGACACAAAGTACAAGGGACCTTGAATAATTACTCAGTATAAAATATTGGGAGTAAACTTCTGTCAACAAAGCAGATGGTCCTCCCCCTTCCTCCGACACCCCCTGAATCCTCCAGCCTCGAACATACAAAGTGTGTTCTGACAATTTGACAGTTGATAAGGAAAAGACATTTACCATTAACTCTAAATAGGAACAAGGAGCACAAAATGAGAATATGGCCCTTTGATGAACATAAGTGTGAGTTCCAGTCAGCTGATCCCGGTTGTGCTTTGTGAAACGGGACTGTTTAGTCTGTCCCTGTGTGTGCTATTTTTGATGGCAATAAATAGAGCTTAACTGAATAACATTTTAAATGGGTTGCAAGCTGCAGTTTTATTTGAGGTTGTGGTTGCTTTCAGTGCTGGGCAGAGGCATAAACCCTGTGCAATCTTCACATCTTATATATTGAGTTTGTACAGCACTTTCTGGGTTTGTGTGTAGTATAGAAAAGGGTTATCATTTGCCATTTACTGTAATGAACAACTTGTGGTTGGAGATCTTGCACAAAAGGAGAGGATTCTTCTTTCAGCATTTATAAACTACACAATTAATTTAGATTAACTGGTGGCAGGTTGAATTGATGATGCTGAGTGTGAGAGACGTAAGTCCCACACTATCCCTACTGTCTCAGAAAATAAAAAAAAATAAATTTAAAAAAAAATCTTCATGTGGTTTTACTAAAATAATTTTAAATTTAAAAAGAACATTCTCACTCTTGATAGACAAGGCTGCAGTAGTGCCAATTCAAATAATAAGTGAATATCAGGTTTTCATATTAATCTCAACTCATGAGAGATATGAGGCTGTTATAATCACCTACAATATTAAAATTATATTCCAGAGTTGGGTAGAAAATATTTCCCTAACTAAGTAAAATTAATTTCTAAAAATTCAGTCCCATTCACCTGCCCTAATTCTGTCATCAGATGGAACCGTCCTTCAAAAATATAGTGAATAATCATAAGAAATACAGATACACACCTTTCTTCCCTTGTATCAGTTGGGAAAATGTTTCCTCTTCTTCATAACATAGATTTATTCTATCTATGTAGATTCTATCATTAAGACCCTACTGTATTGGTGATTATAGTTATGTTTTTGCACGCTGGTTAAGACACTGTTGAGCTCAGCCTGTGGTGGTTGATAGTTTTAAGGCAGTGGATCACTGGCTCCAAGTTCCCATGTTAAGGCAAGATGATTTTCATCTTTGCTGGTTCCAGTGGGAACAGTAGCATTACATCAGGTAATCCTCTCAGAGTCAAGTTGTTGAAAGGATGTGTGACCCATTCTAAACTTTTAGTACATCTGTATCATTGACAGGTCTGTACCACCCCAGACTGGGATGTCTGAAGCACACATGTGAGCAGCTGAGGGAGCTGACAGTGTTTTTCCTGGAGAAGAGGAGACTTATCTCTCTTTTCAACTCCCTGGAAGGAGGTTGTAGCCAGGTGACTCCTTCTCCAGGGTAACATGAGACAGAACAAGAGGAAACAGACTCCAGTTGCACAGGTGGAAGTTTAGATATTTGGAAAATCTTCTTCACTAGAAGGGTGAACAGAAACAGGCTGCCTAGGGAAGAGGTGGAATCACTATTCTGGAATTGTTCAAAATGTGTATATGAAGGTTGCACTTGAGAATTGGTTTAGTAGTAAGCACATTTGTTGTACAGGTTAGCAAATGGACTCTGATCTTAAAGATTTTTTTTCAACTTCAATAATTCTAAGAATTCATGATTATGAAGCTATAAAGCCCTGCATTCTAGATGTCTACTTTTGTTTCAGTCAAGAGTAAAAGGAAAGTGCTCTTTGGTCCTGTTTCATAATAATATGATTTGAATGTGGTAGGGCAGTCGTGACTTACTGAGAGTTTTGAATCACTGGGGCTCTGACTCATATTTCAGATCCTGTATCTGTGGCTGGAGAATTTCTGCAGAATTAAAAAAAAAA
>VXBI01011000.1:84975-98060 GCA_013397375.1 Toxostoma redivivum
AAAAAAAAGGTATTGTCACTCTAATGGCATTTAAATGCTGAGTCAGAAAAAAAAACCCAATGTGAAACCAAGATTCACCTTTTATTTCTGAAGAATTACTCAAGTGTTGCAGGATGTAATGGAGAAACAGGTTTCATCCTTTGTATACAACAGCACAATAATGGAGCAGAAATAAGGCCAGGACCTCAACTCCACGAGCTGTAATGCTGTTATACCAACACACAAAAGCTGAGACTCTCTTCACTGTTGACTGCACTGTATGTGCAATGATTTTAAGATTAGCCATTTTTAATAATCTGCATAACATACAAAAGCACAGCACTACAGGGATAGCATTTTGTAATTATGCTCTGCATAATATAGCAATCCTGTCTGAATAATGTCAGATTGCAAATGAATGTAATCCTGCATGAGGAGTTTCTTCAGTTTCAAATTATGCTACATTATTTTGCAGAGACTTTTGAAACAGGGGGCTCAGTCTTTGAATAGAGGTCTCTTTATGCTGCACTAACAGGTGCAAATGGTGCAGGTATCTACTAACTACATGTGAGAGAAGACCTGTGACACTGCTGTGGAAACATGATGTGCACAAACCTACAGGTGACAGTGTCACTTGGCTCAAATGTAATATGGCTGTGTATTGAGAAATGGCCTATTCTCCTTTCCTACTCAGGAAAATCAAGACCAGCACTATCAAGTCAGTGGAATTACAATTACACATGAAGCAATATGCAATATTGACAGCTCTGTTTTTCAATATTGAAAGCAGCAGTAAGGAAGTTTTTCAAAGCACAAAAGAAAATATAAAAGACATGGGAATAAAAGAGTTGAAAGACTTTTAATTTGACATAGGAAGGTTTTTTTTGCCATTGAATGTAATTATGTCAAGCCTTCAGCTAAGCTTCAAGTATCAAGATGTAGCTGTGATGTATAACTCGACCTACTGGTAAATGTCTATAAGCAATCATAAACACAAGAAATGCAGAATCATTGAACTGTCTAAATCCCAGAAATCTAGAAATCCAGAGGTAAAAGACAAACCAGCCAGCCAGCCAAACAAACAAACAAACAAAAATCCCAAAAAACAAAAACAGAAAAAAAATAGCCTAAAGAAGATGGACGGAAAGATACAAGGAATGGAAATTACCATTTCAACCACACATGAACAAGCTAATGATTTCCAAGAAAACTTAATTTAGCCCACAAGAACACAAAGACAGCAGTTCTGGGCTCCTCAGTACAAGAGCTCCTGGAGCAGGTCCAACAGTGACAATGTGTCCATTGGTGACAATGATGGTTTAGGATCTGGACCATCTCTCTTATGAGAAAAAGCTGAGGGAGATGGAGCTGTTTAGCATCTAGAAGAGAGAACTGAGAGGGGACCCCATCCCTGGTGTCCCTGAGTGCAGGGAGGGCAGAGCAGGACCCAGGCTCTGCTCCAGAGCCACGGGCAGGGACTGAGCCCAGCAATTTCTGCCTGGACAAGAGGCAGAACTTCTGTCCTGGGCAGTGACCGAGCCCTGAACAGATTGTGCAGAGAGGGGATGGAGTCTCCCTCCCTGGGGATATTCCAGACCCCTCTGGACACAATCCTGTGCCCTGTGCTCTGGGATAACTCTGCTTGAGAAAGGAGGTGGGACCAGATCATCCACTGTGATGTCTTCCAACCTGACCCATTCTGTTTTTCAGTGATTCTGTGATACTGAAGATGAGCATTGCTATTCTGAGAGGCAGCTACTGAGCACCCAATTCTGTCACCTTGTTTAATTAAATAGAAAGGACTTTTTATCATTTTGATAACTCACATCCCAAGAGCCACAGGACAAGACCCAAGAGTGATAACTACATATGGACTTTTACTCTGAGAGCAAGTGGTTTATTTACTGTCTCTGAAGACATTCAGCCCCAAAGCTTCATTCTTAGAAACCTTGAATTGGCTGAGAGGCATTTTTGGGCAGAAAGAATCTCAGGGACAATAAGCATTAAAAATATCTCGAGGACAATGAAATATCCACTATTAGATCCCTTAGATTCCTTTCTTCCTGATGTTTCTATGTGTATGAAGGAGAATGCAAAAGGCTTTGTACTCTCATCTGTGTCAACCTCACAAAATCAGGTGAACCCCTTCTCCTACAAAGTCTCTGCCTTGTTCCTCTAGCTCATTCTTGTGATGTTCTGCACTGCATGACCAGCATAAAGATGCACTAGGGTACTTTTTCTGTATATAAGCTGTATTATTCCTTCCTAATGAAAAGTTTGATATAAAACAAGGTATAAGGCAGACAAGTAAGATGATTTGTAGAAATTGCAGCAGTGCCTAAGATGGCAGTGGTCTCCACACACATATTTCTATGGTTACAGACTGATAAAAAAATGACTAAAATTCATCAAGTGCTTCTATAAATCTCTTTACTGAAACAGCAGTGCAAGAGCCTCCCAGGAACTGTAACACTAAGATGAAAAAGCTTAATCTTTCCCCACAGTAGCCTGCAGCTAGACCACCACAGTAGGTGGTGCTGTGAGAGGAGTCGATTGGCATTCCGGTCTCTACAGGGGGAAAAAGTAACAAAAAATTACCATCATTCACTGCCCTGCCCCCACCAACATCTCAAAAGTAGTTTTTAGAGCTGCTGAAATGTTCAAAATAAGAGAAGTCTTATTTCTGTCTCCTCTCGTCTCCCAAGAAGGAAATCCATAATGGAATTATTTGTTCCCAGTACAGATTTCAAGTTTTCACTGTGAAAGCAGTAAAGGAAATATAAGAAAAAGGGGGGGGAAGATAAAAAAGAGAAGAAATCACAAAGAACCACAGAATAGTCTGAGTAGAGACCCAGAAGGATCAGAGTCCAGCTCTTAGGTGAATGGCCCATATGGGATTCCCCATATGGGGAACACACCTTCTTGGTGTTATTGGCATCGAGGTCTAACCCACTGAGCTAAGGAAGAAAGAAGTCTTAGGAAAAAAAAAAAAAAATAAACGAAAAAGCAAGAAAAATCTTAGGGTAAGAAAATAAAGAAAAAACCTAAAGCCATGAAGACATTTTAAAGAACAAGCATTGCAACAGAGAGATTAGATTGTAACAATCTACAAAATGTAGACAAAGAAAGGTACATAAGCAAGTTAAACTGGAATAATTTTTTCTACATCTTCAATGAGAGAAAGAGACATTATGATTAGAAAACCACAGCAGAGAAAAGAATGTTAATATAGTAAATACATTAATTATAGTAAAATACTTAAAAAAGGATGGAGTTTTGTATAGATCCAGAAATCACTGAAAATATCAGATTTTGTGGGAAAACCATAATATTGTTTTCTTTATATATATATGCATTTTTTCCCATAGCATCAAATCTTTTTGAATTACATATAGGTAACTCCTAAACACGTTTCCATATGGACACTGATTTCTGGTTGGCTTCTTTTCTAGAGATGGATTTAGTTTCTAGCCTCAGAAAGAGTTCTGGCATTGGAACAGTCTGGCAAAACATGGCCCAGAATTGTCTTCAATGAAGACATTTCTTGCTGTGAAATCCAAGCTCTGATGGAAAGGATTACCTACCAGCATAAACTAGATGTGTCTCTAATGATGTTTTGATTTCATGAAGCACTCTTTATTAGAAATCCCAAGAGCTGCCTGAAGAAATCACTTAGTGTTCCTGAAATCAGGAAGAATTATACGTAAAAGTAATTAAGAACATCTTGTTTATATTGTCTTATTTTATTGTCTTGTTTTGCTGCTTTTTTTTTTGTTGTTATTATTATTTAATAGAAAAGAGAACATATTTTTTGTTAATTGATCTTGTACAGAATATAAAACCTTCACCACTGTGTACCCGATATTGTCCATTAATTGCTTTCTCATCTGATCTCTGATATTTTGTTTCCTTCAGTGGAAGTAACTTGTGACATGCCATACTCTTATGAGGAAATCTCTATGAGTGAATGATTTTAACCTTTGTTAAACCCCATCGATTTTAATCACATTCTGTCCAGAAATAATTCACATAAAATCATGAAAATTTACAGTGCCTGCATTCTGAGGCAGGCTCCTCATATCTAAGAGTGCTCTTTGGTGACTGGGAAGAAAGTTTGTCAATCATTGACATAATAAATTAATTTCAATAGCAAAGAAAAAGCAAAGATGTGCAAAAGCCACACCATTTCACATCTCTCTGTCTTCACCAACACTGTTCAAAGGGCCAACAAATTTGGAGTCTTTTCCTTACACATTTTGCAGAGGAATATTGAAGGAACTCTGAGACAGACAAACTGCTTGATAATCTAAAGAATTCTTACCTCAGTCTTTCCTTGAGATGTGCTCAGTGTCCTCACACAAGAAAAGTTGCTTGTGGAAACTGAAACTCCTCAGTGGGAATGCTAGAAGAAGGGGAAATCAGCAATGAAATAAAGATAATAAATAATCTATCCTCTGGATAGATTCTAGCTCCTTGTCAGTATTATTCCTCTCAATAACACAGTCTCACATAGATTGTTTTCTCGTGTGTAAGAAAATACCATGTTATATGAAAAATATCAGCCCTTATGTTAAATATCCTACATCCAATGATAGCTAAGTTCCAGAATCTGATCTTAAATTGCTGAACAATTCGGCTTATTTTCTTCATCCCTTAACTATGTGTTATACACTATTGGACAAAAAATTTTAATGAACTCACAGGTTTCTCTTTCAGGAGAAGATAAGGGAGAAAAAACAAACAAACAAAGAAACAAACAAAAATATCCCTCCCCCCCAAAAAAAAAAAAAAAAAAGGAAAACCAAGAAAATCTGCTTGTGACAAGGAGCAGTTTCCATTTGGGACAATATTTAGTAACAACTTTTTTTTCATAATTTGATTTGGGAAATATGTATTTTGGCTGCAGCTGGGGTTTTCCTTGTGAGTTTATTTGTTTGGTTGGTGGTTTTTTTATTATCTCAATGTATACAAGGGAAGGTGTCAACAGACAGAGGCAGGGTCTCCTTAGTAGTGACAAGAAATAGGACATGAGGCAATAGGCAGAAACTGAACACAGGAAGTTACAGCTGAATATGAAGAATTCTCTGTGAGAGTGACTGACCACTATAACAGGCCACTCAGAAGGTGAGAAATCTTGCTCCCTGGAGATGTCTGGACAAAATCTGGAATAACATGTTTTGGGGCACTCTTCTTGAGCAGTGAGGTCAGACTAGAAGACCTGGTATCTTCCATTCTTCCTGAATCTGACATCCTGTAACAATACACACAAATTGCTGCAGCAAGCTGGGATCAGTCTCTTCTCCCAGGCAAGTAGTGACAGGACAAGAGGAAACAGCAACAAGCTGTGTTAGTAGAGGTCAAGACCAGGAAATTCTTCATGGAAAGGGTGGTCTTGCATTGGGACGAACTGCACAGAGAGGTGGTGGACTCACCACCCTGGAGGTGATCAAGAAATGACCAGAGTGACACTCAGTGCCATGGTCCAGCTGACAAGGCAGTAATCAGTCAATGCTTCCACTCAATGATCTCAGAGGTCTTTCCCAACCTGAATGATTCTGTGAGATAAAAGGATGATTGGAGCTGGGTTAAATTGTGCAACTATTTTTTTCTTCACTGACATTCATCATGCTTTGGGAAATAGTCAGAATCATGGTAGTACAGCAGAATGGATAAATCAGAAATAAAATAACCTGCTATTAAATTACACAACTAAAGCCTTTAAAATAGCTCCAAAATCTGGCTATATTTTAGAGCAGATGATGCTAGAATGAACAGATTTAGAGATATTGTCTTACACTACTTGATGTCTATGTTAATTAATACATTTTCTCAAAGTTCATAGACCAAATTCAGCAGAATGTTTATGATCTTGCCTGCCCAGTTTAGTTGTTAGCACATAGCCTGACCTTCCACCACTTGGGTTCTCCAGTTAAGTCCCAAGGCTACTGTAAATGTTAAAATGAAGCACAAGACCATCACTGTGAAATTTGTTGCTGTCCTGCTTTTAAGGTATCTATTTGTCACAGAGATGGGACATCAGGGAGAACATGGAGTCAGATGGGGTAGACCTTTTACAGCACATTTTTTGAAGTGAGCACATTTACTGTACATATCAGTCATAAAAATGTCTTCCTGGAGTGTTGCAGACATCCTGGCTGGAGAGAGTTGAACAAAGAAAGTGTATATAAAGGGAGACAAGGCAGGTAGAAAACAGAAAGAGTGGACAGTAATGCACAATTTTTGACTGAGATAGCAGTAAGATGCACAGTAAAAAAAAAGCAGTAATAGTCCCTCTCCTCATTTACAAGTTTGGTGTGACCAGTATTGACTCACAGTCTTTCTCCTACCATTTGTCTTTGAAAAAAGGACAGTTTTACAAACTGGATTTCCTGGGCCTATTTTTCAAAATTACTTTCATAAACTTTTAAATATTAGCAATGATTACAGTATTCATGTGGGAGGACATTTTTCGGTTTTGTTTCTTTTTTTGCTTTTCTTTCTGGGATAGACAGGCTGACAGATCTTCCCTTGGTTCTTTCTCTGCTCATTTGGGTAAGTTCTTTTTTTCCAGTAGCACATTTCATTTCTTATTGCTTAATAAGGAGAAACTAATCATGCAGGCAGCTGGTCTGTTCTGAAATGGGTCCCTTTAACCCTATTTTTCTCCCTTTGAAGGAAAGAAAAGGACAATTTTCTTGGATGGCTTTATAAGTTGAGGACCCTGGAGATCTTTCTGACATTACTCTGAAGGCACAGTAGTGTTGATGCACCATGCTATATAGAAATAGCACTGTTTTCTTGTTGTTTTTGTGGAACCTGACACTTATGACTAAATTAGTTGACCCTTTGACTGAAAAAAAGTGACTAAAGGACATTTGATACAATGATGTAGTCTCAGTATGTATCGCATGACTAGTGCACATTAAGTGATTAGAAGACAGATCTGGAATGCAAAAAATGGGCTTCCAAAAAAGTGAAGATTGGGGGCATGATCTCCAAAGCTTCTCCTATATTATTTAAACAAAAGGGTCTGGGCATGTGCTACGTGAGGGTAATGCAATGCTCTAAGATTTTTTAGGGATAAGTTTAACTAACTCTCTAAAAAGTACTTTGAAGGTCCAAGCATTCAAGAGAGAACAAAGAAAGTTTGGCCATTGCTGTGATGGCAGCATTCTGTGACACAGCAATGAGAAGGACAGATGTTAAATTTAGATATGTATTTTAGGCAGAAAAACCTCCATGGGAAGAATCATACTATGAGATAAAAAATTAGGCATAATAATCAACAGAGAAAGTCAGATGTCTCACACAGGTTCAGATGAATGACCTTTCAGAGTTTCCTGTGCTTTCTTTGACTCAAAAGTCAGACTAGGACAAGCTTAAAGAGTGTTTAATCAGTTAGTCTGAAACAGTCTTGTGAAATCAAACAAAAATCACTTGGAATCTATAGCAAAAGACCTAAATAGTTATGCTGTGATTCATCATCTTTAGTTTTAGTTATCTACACCGAACATCTACCTCTGAGCATTTTGGGTATTCTTTGTTATTGTCTAGGGAGAGGAATAGTAATTCATCTAATATATTCTGAGCATTTTCTTAAGGACAAGATGAATCATGACCTTGTTTCCCTCATTGGCTGGGGTGACAAGATAAAAAATATGTGGCTACCTCATTGATGTCTACATTTAGTCAGATGAATCCCAGCCTAATGACCAAGTGGAAGCTAACACACTCTCTAATAGCTATTTGGACGCGCCCACATTATCTGAATTGTCTTGATGAAATAAAAGTAGGCTTGTGCCTGGATTTCCAAACCCTTAACCAAGTGACAGCTGGCTCCCTCAGGAAGGATGCTAAAATTTGACTGAAGATGGAGAATGAAAACCATCACTTTTCAGTAGGAGGCCTCTCTAGGTCATTTGTAAGGCAAACTGAAGTGATTTTTCTCAAACACAGACTGCAAAATAAGATTCCCATCTTTAAAGTTAGTAATTTCTTTTTTTGTTGAAAATATACATTTTTATGGTGAGTAACCACTGCTGAGTGACAGAAGGAAATTCATATTGAAATATGTAAAACATGTTTTGTATTGATCGATTTTCAACGCCGCTGTGTAGATTGCACAATTAGATTGACGTCAACAGATTTATTCCATTTCCATGATTCTGTCCAAGCAGTTCAAGCTGTGTTACATAAAATCACAAAAAATCTCCCTCCAAACTAATTGAAATAACATTAAGCATAACACTAATGAAATAAACATTAAGTATTAATTTTTGCAAATATTAATAAAACAAAAAATAAACCCCATTATGAAATAACATTCTATCTTTCTGCCCATCCAATCCATCCATCTATTTTTTACATAAAGAATAGAAACAGATTTTCTTTCGGTGTATTCTCACCAAAATCTGGTGCTATCTGGAAGACATGCATGCATGTTAATTGCAGTATGTGTAAAAGATAGAAAAAAAACATTTTTTTGTAAAAAGTCATAAGCTTTTACACCTGCTTAGTTACTATGAGGGTTATCAAGTAGCTGATTTTTTATTTGTTTGTTTGTTTTTGTTTAATATGAACATGTGCTATGTAAATATGGGGAAGCAAAATAAAACATATTGCTTTGGTCTATTACTCAAGAACTTTTATTCAGAAATATCTGTCCTTGCTGTAGAAGGGTAGATTCGGGATCATAACCTTAAAAAAACATAAAAACCTTCTGGTGATCTTTCATCTCATATGTCAAGTTTCTAGAGGAAGAAAAGTGGAGGTAAAGTGGAGACAACCCTTTTAACTCAGTATTCAAATTTCTTGATTTATACAGTGTCCACACCCACTGTTTATTTAAGTATTCCCTAAGAAAAGAGGATTAACAAATAATTCTCAATTTTCACAAGCCTTTACTTTTTTTGCACACAAGAACTACAAATGTATTTGAGTAAAAGGAATTTTAAAAGTGGCAAAAGAAAGAGAAAAGAGGAAGGTGAGTCAGTGCATCAAAACACAGGAATCATGACCAGTTTATTGCAAGTAACACATACAACTATTTCTTTGCAAAGAATACTATATGTGTTTTGCATTTGGGGATTCTATTTTTCCAAAATTATTTTTTAAATGACAAGCTTCCACATCCTCATTTCAGATTCTATTCCAAATATATTTTTATATATTCTGGGTACTCTAGACATTTGACAGTGCCAACTGAACCTGCAGAAGTTCACACACCTGAAAATATTATCAGCATAGATGCCCACATGCAAAAGGATGTTCAGGAACTTCTGCCTCATTTTTATATCCTTTGGAGAAAAAGAAAAATTACATATGTTGGACATTATTTTTCCTTCCACTGATACATTGTTTTTTACAGTGGAAATTTCCATTAAAAAGCAATTGAACTTCACAGATTGGGGTTTTGAAACCCAGGGATATTTAAGGTTCCTTCCAACCCAGGCCATTCCATGATTCTGTGATTCATCTTGTTAACACCAGAAAAAGTGACCCCATTTCTCTCTGTTATCTCAACCTCCTCCCTTTCCCCAAACTCTAAACCAAAACAAACAAAAGAGAAACATTTAATCTCTCTTCCCTATAGGCATTTAAATTTATGCTAGTGTCTGTCCAATAAGAAGCGAATCCAGCCCCCAAAATTTTTACAGCTCCTTTCATAAAATTCATTAATAGTATCCAAGGGAATATATCTACTTGTATAACAATATCATAAAAAATATTCCTCTTGCATGACCTGTAAATGTTTAAAACTTTTTTTATGGAAGCACATATAATGAAAAATTGGTTACCACAGGTCATTACTGAACTTAATGTACATTCATTTATGATTCTTGTTAAAAACTAGAACAAATCCAATCCAAATCAAACCCAACCAATGACATGGGCTGTCCAATAAAAGGCTTTCATAGGAGAAACCAAGAACAAAATTCTACTTCCTTCTTCAGTATTCAAATTTGAACAATTTTAATGGCATTGCTTTTCTCCCTTCTGGTAAATAATTGGAAGGCAAAGTTCTCATGCAAGCCATGAGGCCATAAGATATGTAAAGTAACATCCAAAAAGCAAAGTATTTTGATGCAAATTGAGTTTTCTCTGAAAATTAATGAATCTGAGACAGATATACAGTATGCAGCAAGATTCCCTCAAACTGAAAATAGAACAGCAATAAAAATGCCAAGAAGTGATAAGGCAGCAATAACACATGAGAGATTTTATGTATCAGTTGGGAAAAAAAAAGTTACTGTAAATGAGTGGGTGTTCTTGTGCTGTATTTTCCCTCCTTCTTTCTTTTTTTTTTGTTTGTTTCCTTTTCCTTGATTGCTGGACAGAAACGTGTCTGCAAAATGATGGATTAATTAGGAGAAACATACATCTCTCTTTAAAATAGGAAAAAAAAACTTCATCTCTATAAGATCCCTTCCAAAGTCCTCATTATTACAATGTGGTGGGCTTTGAAAGTCATTTACATAATAGCTAACAAAAATGTACTCAGCAATACACCGGGCCCACTAAACACGGGAGATAATTACACTGGGAGAATGATATTCCACTGCCAGCTCCGTTTTCAAGATACATTTATTTGCCCTGCACACAGCCCTGAACAACCAAACACACATTAACATATCGTGTAGGTGCGTGCTATTGCAATCTACATGATGGGGGAAGGGAAGAAATACAACACACTATTCTTGGCATATATGTACCACCTGAATGGTATTTTTCATTATCTCCTGCACTGGGAACATTGTATTATTCCACTGGGAAGTCATAGCGAAGAGGATATAATTATCAGCAAAGTAATGGGGATCCTCTTGCTAATGGCCAGCTATTCAAATATCTCAATATAATCGCCTTGCCCAATCTCTCCCCATTGCCTACTCTTCTGGAGAAACTCATCATTTTTTCCACTTACTCCAGCATAATGAATTCATTTCGCATTTTCTTTGTGAGAAATTAAGAGGAATAGCAATGTAATGTGTTGACATTTGAAATGCAGCATAGAAAAGTTTAGACTAGCAATTTAGTTTAATCGCCCACTAACAGGGAGAAGCTTCTTATTAAATTAATTCTTGGTGTACAGGACGTGTATTTCTCCATTGAACTCTCTTGTCTTTCTTATTTTTATCTTTCATCTACATCTCAATTCACTAGGGAGACAGCAGAAAACACACTCACCTCAAGTACTTTTATATATTACCCTTTATGATCATTGATGTTCACATAGAGGATGAGTGACAGGTGAAAATAGTTACATCTTCACAAGAAAACACATCTCCTGAAAAACAGCAGAGGTTACTAGTCCCTTTAAGAGAAATCCACATAGAACAGTACTGATCATTCATTGCTGTAAGAGCTCTCATGGTGCTTTCCCAAACAGCCTAAGTTCATCCCTTGTTTCCTGATGTCATTACAGCCTAGCTATTAACACCCTATTCGTGCTTATGCATACTTTAAATTTTTAACACTATGCAGAATTATCAGTCCCAAGATTATTTACTTAAAAGTTGCTCTGAGTAGTTGAAAGAAATAGCCTCATAGATTCTATTTTTTAAGTGAATGCATTGGAGGGGCAGTTGAACAAATCTTTGTGGGTTTTGTTTTGGTTTGTTCTTATTTGTTGACTTTACATGGATTCCACATACAAATGTAGGATATAAAATTTTGGTCATTTGTGTTTGGGAAGTTAGTGTAGTCTATAATTTGTGGGAAATATTGGGCAGGTCACCCAGAAGGAGAGGATGGTGAAATTGTAATTGCTACTTAAAATTTTTTAGGTAACATATATTACTTGTCATAATTGTTTTCCGGTATTTTTGTAGTCTGGGGATCATTCACAACAGTAAGAACACATTGTTATTTTCTTAAATGTAGGCAAAATTTTGCCTAAAATAAATTATTTTTATTCTAACAGGGGTTTATCTCAGCAAAAACTGCATAATTTTCAAAATCCATTTAGGTCCCCTATTAATGAGATAAAAAAATCTACACCATGAGATATTAGAAATAGCATCATATCAAAACAAAAAATACAAAATAATTCACTCAGATAATATACGTTGATTCTGTTGTATAAAATAAAATGAAATAGATTGTGTTTTGAATAATTTAATTGAGGACCATGATACTAAAAGAAAAAAAAACTACTAAAGCACAGAAACCAGTTTTTCATGCCTCAAGGAAATATTCACAAAGATTTCTAGGAAGAAATAGGAGAACCTGGGTATGGTCAAAGAGATTGATTGCTTCATGTGACAAAGTGTGTTTAACTGCAATGACTGCCTGCATATGAGAAAGGTCTGTCCCTGAGCAAGTGGTCAACCAGGAATAGTCTCTTTTTTTTTTTTTTTCCAAAGCAGTAGGGCAAATTGTTCTCACTTCACATTGCTTTACTTTGAAAGAATACTTCAGTAGCTTTAACCAAATGAATCCTCATTTACATGAATGGAAACAATGTTCAATTTCAATATGTTTATGAATTTTTTCCTCTGGTATTTCTGCTTCCTAAGTAACTAAAGTTGTTAAACCTCCTGGATTAAAAATTCTCTGTTTCCCACAAACATTACTTAACACATATTATACTGAAGCAAGATACCAACAGCAGGTCTTTAAAAAAGCCATTCATTTCTCATAGTAATAGTTTTCTACACAATATCCTCCAATTTCCTCTTACTGTTAAGAAGTCCACTTTTGCCTTCTCCATGCCTACATATTCTGATATTTTTATCTATTTCTTGCTGTTTCCAAGTCTGAATATGGATTTTTTTTTTTTTTTTAAATTCCTTGCTGAGGATCTTTATGAGTATTCAGGCTGCTCACCACTATGCCAACTTCCTGCACTTAGCTTCTGCAGTGAAGACACACTTAGTTTCACATCAGAACCTACCAGTTTGTAAACTTGTCCTACACCATTAATTTCAGGAACCTTCCAGTGTCTTTCAATGAGAAATTAGCAGTCAAATGTGTTTAGTTTGCAGAAACAGCAGCCACACCACCGGCAAGAGCAACAACTCGTACAACTGTAAGTTATTAAGAAAAGAATTTCTTCAATTATGAATGCATATATTGTCAATGGTGAATGAAAGCAAGAGGCAAAAGGG
>VXBI01011000.1:106616-128067 GCA_013397375.1 Toxostoma redivivum
TGTCAACTCATACTTTACAATTACTCCTAGTTATATCTCCCCTTCTTATACCACAGTTTCCCCAATAATTAAATGGAGGAGACTAATGTCAGTGTTCCTTGCAATATAGTCACAGTACAACACAGCTGTATGTTATAGAATAAGCAACATTACTGATATTAAATAAATAAATGAGAATAAAGATAAATAAACAAATTAAACAGAAAAGCAATTCAGAATAGATTGACGGTGGGGGGGGTGGGAAGGCTGGGGGAATGGCCCTTCATTTAAATCATGGTAAACTAGGTGTCATCTATAAATTTTTCCTTAGGCAATTTAATCACTTCTCAATAACAAAACTGATTATTTAGTCACAAACATTTCTGCTCACAGTAGTCACTTTTATTAGTATGATCCAGTCTGATCTGATTAGAAAACAAACTTCAGGAATACCTCCTATTAACTTCCATTCATCTCAGCAGAAATTTAAAGTACAGCTGATGCCTGTTTAAAAAATAAAGACACAAAAAACCCAACAACAAAACTCACAAAGGAACACTCTATAAGCACTGGCACTAAAATATCAACCATATATTTCCCCCTTTACTCCCAGTTACTTAAAAGGTAAAGATTTGTAGATGACAAAGCTGTCAATATTGCATTAAAGCAAAAATAAACACAATGAGCAGCCACCTGGAAAGGAAGAGAAATTTGCATGTTGAAGGAGGCATGTACATCTTTCATCAAGCTCTAAATGAAAATCCTATATAAGGCAGGCTTCTCCTAGAACTGATGACCAATACAAGGAGTAAGGGGGAGCACACTTCATTGAGCTGGCAATAAAAAAAATATAAAAATATAAAAATATAAAAAATATAAACACCCTAAAAATGGGGGGGTGGTGAATACAGAGAAATGAAAGCATCACAACTTTCTCAAGATTTCACGAGAAAAGCAGATGCAGAATCCGTAGCCTCTCGCAGAAGGGTTTTCTCTTTATATCCGTGCTCCTACAAAAGCATAATCCAGTGAGCCACATCCACACCTGTTAATTAAACGTCTGACTTTTCTCTGAGACTCAGCAGTTTGCATGAAGAGCACAGGAGAGCATCACCAGCTCCTCTGGATGCAAACGCTCTCCGCCAGGATCCGGCAGTAATGGAGCCAGGAGCAGAGCCCAGCTCTTTAGGGTACAATGCTGCCTCTTGACCAACTGCTCGTAGCTGCTTTCATCCTCGCTCTGGTACCCAATTAGCACCTTGTAAGCCACACACCTGCAGTGACTTCACCCCCAGGTCACCAAACCTTGTGGGCCTGATTCTCCAGTCAGTGCCCCAACCCCAACCGGAGATCAGTCCATTAAATCAGAGCTTTAGAGGAGCCTAAATAAAAGGGGAATGAGGTGATCTGCAACATTAACCCTTTTCCTCTCTGCTTTTTCCCCTTGTATACACCCTTTGGCCATCTGTCACCACTGAGAAAGTAATTAGCTAGCGGGAACTATTTCTTCTAATCAGGGCTGGGCAACAGCAAAAGCAAGAACAAATAGAACTCTCAGGCTATTGTAGTGTTTCTCCAAATCCTTCTGGAGCTGTTACATCTCAGGAAGAGTAGTCAGGAAACTTGACTGATGCAGTAACAGAATCAGCAGTATGCTAAAAGTTGTGCATCTAAATAAGTCATTCATGATGGCTGCTTTGTGTTTTGGCCTCATCAAAATTCAGGCCTATTACAGCATGGGGAGAAAAGCTCTGGGAAGCGAAATGAGAGCTGGGAGAGACAAATGTAAATAGAAAATGTGTTTCTGAATTGTGCTACAGGGACTAGTATGAATATAAGCTACTGGTAAATGATGGTGTTTCACTCAAAGAAGGATATTGTCCAGTGGTGCTAATATAAAGAAATAAAGTTTCAAAGAATTATCACAGCATAATATTGACTCAAAAGCACTGTCTCTGAGACTGAAGCTAAAAGAAATCTCCTCAAGAGAGGTGTATATGTAGCTATGAAAAGATAACAATACCACCTACATTTCAGGACCAATATTGCACTAACTTTTCATCTCAGTAAATTCAGTATTTGATGCAGTAAAGCCTCATACTTGGCTAAGAAGGAGCAGGAGGAATGTAATATGTTTTAAAATTTCTGGCACAGAGATGAGTTGAATTTAGGAAGAACAGATCGGGAAAATTACGCATATCTTTAGGGAAGGCTCAGCTAATGAGCATAAGCTAAGAGTTTTTGACATGCAGAAGGTTGGTATATACATAAATATATAATAAATATACATTATTTTCACACATGGAAGCAAAATAATGATTCTGAAAAATATGGTGGAAAAGGGCATTTATGAAGTATATTAGCCCTTAGGGAAAGAGAGAATACTCAAATTCTCACAAAGCAGGCCATTTTCATGGTGTTTGTATTTCGGCATATGGACCCCAACAAAGCTTACAGCATTTTGATGAGCAATACTATTCACCAACTTTCCACTCAGGCCTTCTGAGAGATCCTTGTGAAAAATAAAAGCTTTGGTGATCTGTCAAGGAGGCTGCTGCTTAACAACCCAAACTTTGGATTTAATACTAATAGACTCAAATCTTGGCCATGCCTGCTTTCCTGAGGTCACTTTGTGAATGCCACACCAAACTTTGTACAGACCTGGAGAACATTCTTGAGGTTTCTCATTTCTGCAGTTCAGTGGAGTTGTGAATGTCTTTCCATTCAAGCAAGTAAAAGAGAAACTGAGGTAGGATTATTTGAGAGCAGTTCAGTTCAGGGCTGTCTGTTTCATTATCAAGATCTACTGAATCAGCAGAACTGGTATTGGCACCTACACATCAATGTAGTGTCAATTAATTAAAAAGGAATCAAATAAGTGACACATTCTGCTTAGCTCTGAAGACCACATGAACAATTAACGAGTGCCTATAGAAGCACAAATGGTGTAATTATTTTGGAAGCATAGGGATTTTTGAGGCAGGCAAGACTCACAAAGACAAGCTGTATATATATATATTTATATATAAATTACTAGCGTTGTAGTTTACTAATTTGAATTTTTGGTAATAGCACACTCCTTGGACTGTTGTAATAATACAGCTGATTTTATGGATAAACTGGATGACTGCAGTCTGTAAACATCCTGTGCTTGTTCCCTGCTTCACTACAGAATTTTTTGTACAGTCATAAGTCAGTCCAGGCAAGCTTGTCCAAGCAGCAAGGGTTAGATCCAGCCTTAAAGCTAGGAACCCACAGAATGTCAGACCATTTTTGCCAGAGGATTGGTGTAATAAAAATAGCAGTTTCTAAGAGGTGTAGTCCACAACTGAGTTTTTTTTCATTTTTTTTCAATTTTTTTTTAATTGTATTTTTTATTTACTCCAGGTTTACCACAAATGAAAGGCTGAGGCAGGAGTTATGATAAGACAGACTCTCTCACAGATTTCTGCTGCCAGTACTGTTGTGTCTGATGCTAGTTTTTTTTCATTATATTCAGTGTATCTGAAACTAAGCTCCACTGTGTGTAACTAGCCGATGGCAGCGAGCAGAGGAAAGAGCACTTTCAGGAAGCCAGAGAAAATTCATGTTAAAAATAAGCTGATATTATTAAGCTGGTTGTTGATGCAGTAGAAGTACTGAGGCTTGCTTATTTAGACAGTTGGCTGTGGTCAAATTAAGCACGCCTGAAATTCGAATAGGATCACAACTTAAATAAAAGATGACAAACAATTATATCCCGCGTTTACTTTTGTGCTAAGGAGAGCTGTGACATTTCATTCTGAGTGGCTTCCTAGGCAATGTAAGACTGTGAAAAATTCTATTTGTCTTTTGCTTAAAGTTAAGGGTGTGTGAAGTTGAGGCTTTCTCTCAGAAGCTTCCTGTGATGTGGTAATGCAAGGAAAACTCTTTGCTACAGTGACCAACTCACCCATCTGTTGTGTTGCTGTTGCTTGCTGGATGCAGAGATGTTCAAACAGTTCCCTAAGGGCTCGGATATTGCTGACGTACCCCTGTACCACGTGTCTGGACAACCTCCATGCCACTTATTTAATAAATAAATTTAAAAATGAGAGACAAGGAAAAGGGAAAAAAAAGTGGCATAAAACGGAACCTCAGCTTTTATTTGGTCAGGAGAAAAAAAGCCATATTGTTTTAATAAAAAATGGGTATCCCACTTTCATCCAGCCACATGTAGTTAATGACTCCATGTAACTTTTATTCAGAAATTTCCTTGTTTTACATATTTTACTTTTAGCTGTTGGAGTGTTTTTCTAATTATATGGTTTTATAACCATCATTCTTAGCAGCAGTATCTGAAATAAACCCTGGTGTTTTAACTGGTGATTTTCATTTAAGGTTTGCCTTACAGATAGTTCTGAAAGAAACTAGAATAGTAATGGGTTTCTCTTTTATGTATTTGTTGATGTGAGTAATACAGTTGATAATTACATATCAACTCAGATCACTTTAAGATATCTATGGTATGAGTATAACAAAATTGCAAAATTTTCCCTTGTGTTTCTTGTTTGGTTTTTTTTGGTTGTTGTTGGTGGAGTTTTTTCTGGTTTTTTTTGGTGGGGGGGTTGTTTTGTTTTATTTGTTTGTTTGGTTTTGAGGGAGTGATGTTTTTAGCATAGCATTTCTGTCGAACAATTAAAGACTGTTTTAATGCCATCACAGTATCATTTGATATCAGAAAATACAACTCAAGGTAGGGTTCAGAAGTCAGATGTGGTTTACTATGCAGGCACCTGTTAACTGACAATGAGAGCTGACATTACTATAATGGAAATGCCCAGTGTATATTTATGGAACATTAATTCAGCCTATAATATTGTAGCCGTCAAAACCTACAGATGTAGATTCTATTTCAGACATTTTCCTCTTCTTCCTTATAGCTCACTTTCTTTTTTTTTTCTTTTTTTTTTTTTTGATATACAGAGATTACTTAAATGTCCCATTTGAACTATTTTTTTTGTCCTCACATTCACCTGTCTTTATGAGCCAGGTTGAACATCTCAGTCTTTTGAGAAGAACCTGTTTAATGCAAAGGCCTTTTTCTCTCTGGCAAGAGGAATAGGGCTGAGATAACACCACATACACTGACAAAAGATCCCCGTAGGTGGAAGATGCTCACAGACTTTCCTCTTTCCCTAGGGAGAGATTTAAATAATGCAAGGTTAAGGGGCTTGGCATATTACCTCAGGACAGCTGTTCTAGTCCTGCAGAACAACATGAAAAAAACACAGAGGCAGACTGGGATGGGAGGTGTTATCATACAAATAACGCTTGTCTCACTGCTGTAACAATGAGCACAAGGTGCAATGCTGGGACAGATGGATAGCGAGAAATCAGGAGGGAAAAGCACAGATCATAAGCTGGAATTGTGGCTAGACAAAAAGGTGTGTCACTCGTGACATTGAAACTGTGATCTTGAGTTCTGCTGGCTTAGTTACCTTCCTGACAAAAGCTGCAATGGAATAAGGCCAGTCAGGGACAGAGGGAGATGCCAGGAGCACATTGGTCACTCAAGGAATGAGGCAGTGCTCGAGGGTCTCAACTGTGCCATGCTTCAGAGGTACAGACAAAAGGTTGAACATCCAACAGAGTACTGGAGCAAGTGGGGAGTGGGGAGCCAGGAAAGAAGAAATGGAAAAAGAGCAGTCATGTTGTCCAGGTGGGCTGCCATAGATTACACACGGGTTATGGTTGTCATCACAGATTGTCAGCCTCACATAACTAGATTTAAGCACTTTTAATACTACAGATGTGCTTATTTATAACATAATGACTTTACTCAGGTAAATGATAAGTCCCTAAGTAAACTTTGATGGAGAGAGGTGTTTATATGTCTCAACTGCCTTTTTGAACCCTATTTTCTTTTTCATCTTTAATTGTTGTAACAGCTTACCCCAACCACCTTCTCTAGCTTTCACCAGTTTCATGTAAGTGTTGCTGGGTCATCATGTGTCATCTATTATATTGTAAGTTGGTTCTTCTACACTCCTCACTTTCCTAAGTTGTTTTGAATTTTTGCAGCTTCTTCTTCACCTTACTATGTTGAAGGTGCTGTGTGATCTCATAAAAGAAAAAAAAAAAACTTGTCATCTTTATGCTTGATCATGTGAAATCTTCATGAATGCTTATCAATATGACATGTTTCTGTCATTGATCCATCACATTGCAGCTGCACTTCTGTCTACTTAGCTGTTTTGCAGATATAACTACGTGTTAAGAAAACGATAATACTGGATGTTATTTTTGAATGAGCCTGTTTCCAGTACTACTTATTCTTGTTGGAAAGATTAAAAAAAAAAGGGGTTTTTTTGACTGTCAGTAAACACAAGGTTGCAAAGCTACTTTCCTTTAAAACAGTTGAAATTATGACCCAATAACATGCTAATTTAATGGGAGTTTCAAGGCTTTTGCAAGGACCCTATTTCAGAAAATAAGGTCAGTATTCTGAAGTTAGTGATGCTCATTTTTATCAGATAAGTCTGATATCCCTCATCTGTGTCTGCAGAGATTGACTGACTTATTCCAGTTAAAAAAAAATGGAAAATGGGAGAGTATGCACTCTATCAAAAAATCTCATGGCATAAAAACATTCAGAAGCCATCAGCTTATGTGATGTGAAAAGTAATTAAATGCAACAACAGCATGACATCAGCAGTGGATAATTTTCAGACTTTAAATGTCATTTCTTTTAAACTCAAGAGTTGTTTGAGGTTTTTGTCTCCATTTCACAAGATAGAGTACAAAACATTGTGACACGCTTAATATTTCTTCCGCCAAGCCGTCCATTCTGATTTCATTCTCACCCTTTACAGAGTTGTTGATTTCAGCCTGCATTTGGCTGCCAAAAATGCGATTGCACACGCAGCACCAAGAACAAAGTGAAAATGAATTATGCATTGGGAAGGAAGTTACATTTGAGTCAAAAAACTTAAGACTTCAGCACCTCCAAATTACAATATAATTTATGAGTGAATACATTTAAAGAGATAGCAACGGACTGAAGCAAGAGAGGGTCAGCCATGTCGAGGCTTAATATAATTTACAGTAGCTTTCAATTATTTATTTTTAAGAAGCCACTGAGCACACTGGATCTTTTCAGTGGTAATGTCAAAATATGGATATTGGGAAAAAGACATGAATAATAGTGACAGGTTTTTATGCATGATAATGGTATATGGGGACATTTAAAATATGGATCGCTCACCAGAGCAAAAAGCACATGTCATTTACTCTAAAAATACATGACTGTATGCTTAGTAGCTCTTCTCCTGCACTACAAAAGTTTGCTGAACTTGATTTTTTTATTATTCTTTTTTTCTTCTCCCTTTTGATTTAAAAGTTTTTTGCTTTGAAACAATGGCTGGTGAGTTCAGATTTACTTCCCAGAAAGAAATAAAAGAGCCAGAGTTCTTTGCAGTGACTTAGGCAGAATGAAAGAAAGCTTTTTAAGACTTTCAGCTCATGCAGTCAACAATATTTTTTTTTTACTTATCTGTTTCATAATATTATATCTAAAACAAGTGTGTGGCTTTTGACACTCTAGAAGGAAGTTTGGAAGATCTGTTTTCAATTCCTTGAAAGGTTTCTTTCATAGAAATAGGCAAGCTTCTTCAGCACTGAAGTTACAAAATGTTTTTTGATTCTCAGAATCTCTATATAGTACTTGCTGTAATACTATAAACATCAAAATCACTGAAACCTTGATTTTCACCTCCAGATATATGCAAAATAAAGTGGTCCAATGGTAATTTACTCAGGATTCCAGCCTATGCCCAGACCCCAGAAACTAGGAAACATATTGAGGTGCCTCCAGCCACCACTCCAGAACAGAAACAGACCTCCTATAGTTTCTACATCATATCTGTCTGTCCCAGGCAGATCTTAAATGCCTTAAGGTAGCCATTTAGACAATTTTATTCAGTTACCTGAAATCTAGAAAAAGATGTCTCGTGTCTCTGTAGAGAAATGCTCAGCATTTTTCGATAGTGCTTTTTGGATCAGGCTTACACATCAGATTCCATGGGACAACTGACTCTAAAAACTAGGGTCTAGAGTAAAAATAAATTCTTCTTCCTTGGGCTACCACCCGGATTTTGCACCCATCTTACCCATGTGGTTGCAAAACTATCTGGGATCCTTGAAAGTGGCTCCCCTATCCCATGGCTGTGTGGTCTCACCACAGGGATATGTGGTAGTTTTCTTCCCTATTAAGGCTGATCAGAAGCAGATAATCAGCATATTTTACAATAACAAAAGTGAGAGTTAATGAAGTATTTAATACATTGGGAGCTGGTATTTAATGCTTCCTTCTCTTTTAGTTCATTGATTTCTATGTCTCTCTTTCTTTCACCACCTTTCTCTCCTTATTCTGCTCTTTCTTACCAAGCTAGAAGTGCACTGAAGAATATCTGATCACACAGTGGAGATTCCCTCCTGAGGTGTGAGAGTTCTGGTCTCATAAATTAAACACTTTGACTATTTAAAGAAAGATTTTTCAAAG
Source organism: Toxostoma redivivum (assembly GCA_013397375.1). Taxonomy (NCBI): domain Eukaryota; kingdom Metazoa; phylum Chordata; class Aves; order Passeriformes; family Mimidae; genus Toxostoma; species Toxostoma redivivum. The sequence goes on from VXBI01011000.1 coordinate 115,117, forward strand.
GATGTGCTACAACTGCTGAACATTTAAGGTAGAGTGCAAACACTTGCAATTGCTTTTCATGTTGCTGCTTTACAGGAGAAATAAACAAACAAACAAACCATGGTATGACCTGGTGTAACTCTGAATTTAAGAAAAAAAATAATATTTTGCAGTCTAAGGTAGAAGAAGGAGATCTTCAGCTGAGGGCTGGACATTAACATTTAGACATTTAGAGTGCTCATGGTTCTCAATAAATTACTCAGATTTTTGCATCTGAAGATCCCATTCTTATGTATCTCTCCCTAAACATGGCATAAAAGCTCTGCTTGCCTTGAAGCTATGGCATCTGGTGACAGCCATAAGAGTCACCTTAATCCCACTGCTATCATTATTGCCAATACTAAGAGTAGTCCTTATCTAATTAAATGTGACCTTACCCCTGAGCTAGTGGTCCTTTGGCTCTCTTAAGCAAAGCAGAGAAATAGTTACTTTTAGGGTGCAATGCACTTTATTCTTAACTAGAAATCTAACATATTTAGTCAGCTAACAGGACTGATTTTCTTCAAGCATGCAGGGGTTTTGTTGTTGTTGTTGTTTGTGGTTTTGTTTGTTTGTTTGGTTTGGTTTATTTTTAATAGATAATACAAGCAATGCTAAAATTACCTGAGGACTAACATAAAAGGCATAGGCACCTAAAATTACCTGAGTTGTATCATTCTTTATTTCTCAATTTAAACTTAGCTCTTTCTTAGAGGGGGACTGTACGTATCTTACACAGAGAGGTACAAGGAATAATTTTGTCATTTACCACTTTAAGAAAGCATTGACCTCAGTTTTGTACTTTATTAATAAATCTGGGGGGGTATTTAGGGGGTGTATTTTTGTTTTGGTTTGATTGATTGGCTTGTTAGTGGATTTTTTGTTTGTTTGTTTGTTTGTTTTTAATTTGTTTTTTTCTCTAGGGGTTTTGTTGTTTTGGTTTTTTTTTTAAGAGAGAAAGAGATCATGGCCTTTATTGTCCCATCAGCTGCCATGCTGGTAGAGACAAGCAAAAACTAAAATTTTAGAGATATTTAGTTATTCTACAACACTTCATGCATACTCCTCTCATATGCAAGGACAGCATGGTTTATTTTTGTGTTTCATCAAGTTAGCAAAACAGGTTCATATTGTCATCAACAGATCAGAACACACCAATTGACAAAGTGTGTCTGTGCATGAGATTAAATCACCACTTTGCCATTAGTCATAGTGGGGAATATCTAAAGACATTGTTGAAATAAACAGGAAATAACTTACAAAGCATTGCATCTTCTGAAATCCCTTATTGATTTTCTGGTATGATCTTGTCTGATATCACAAAAACACAAGAGAAAATGGAAACTATCAGATCTCTGGTTTATCATTAGATCTCATTTCTTAGAAAGTGTCACAAACCTAAGTCAGATCCTACAGCTAAGTGGCTTCTTAGCTGTTCATTCTGCACTGACTTTGTCTTATTTGGCTTTCCAGATAGTGAAGATCACTGTGTCTGATTATTGGACATGAAATGCAAACTGTGGTGGAGGGCAGGACTGGATTCCTTTGGTTTCAGTTTTCACAGGGAGTGAACATTGTGAAGAAAGGTGGAATAGTATCATTCAGATGTTGTTCAAGAACATAATTTAAGAAAGGTAGGAACAAACAAGGCACATGTGACCTCAGACAGGTTTTGTGTACTGTAAAAGGTATTTTAAAACTGTCTTTGTGTTTGTCCCCACAAGCACATGGAAAAGTGAGGAAGCCAGAAAAGTGGGAAACTAACAGCCACATCACCTAGTCCCAATCTTTAATTTTTGCCCCAGTTCATGATAGCAGAAAAAAAAAAAACACCCTCAAGCCAGAAGAGAGCAGTTCCTACTTTCTACCATGAGCCATGTAGGGACAAATAATGTGCTCAAAATTGAGAATTGCACAGATCCTCAGCTTGCATAGGTAGAAGAATGAAGGATAAATAAACCCCTTTTCTCCTTTCAATACATTTCTGTGTTGTTCCCTTTATGGAAAGGGAGTTAACTGGCACCAAGCTGTTTATCTTTTTCAAACACAGATGAACTATAACCAGTGTCATTCATCACTCAGTCCAGGGGCGCAACGCCTGGGAAAAAGTGGCCTAGAAACCAGTGGTTAGGATTGTCCAGCCTGCTTCCTATAAGGCAAGACATTTAAATCCTACTGCTTAAAAATGTTGGATTTGCTGAGGTTTGCAACAACAGTCCATCATGAACACCATCTGCCCAGCAACACCACAAAGCAAGGATGTCTTTTACCAACAGCTGACCTTATAAAGCAACATTCCTCATACTAGTCCTTTGAGCAAAATACCTCACAGACAAAGGGCTTTCCTGATGATCTTCAATCTACATTTGGAGTTTCCAGTCTATGCCTTGCAAACTTCCACATTTTCCTCACGAATCATGCAAAACTCTTAAGGTTTAATGGTCTCTCACACTCTCTTTCCTCAAGTGATTCTACCCTTCAGGAAGATTTATGCCTACCTGTCAAAAGCTGCTAGATTTCTATCTCTCTTTCTTTCTGCCTCTCTCTCTTCTCTTTCTACCCCCTGAAGTTTCAGAGCTGGTTGTCACTCTTTAACAGTTTATTTTCCATAAATACACAGAGAGCATCTCACCCTTTCCTCAACACAGGAGCACATTCTGCTTTCATATGCAAATCCTCTCAGTCAACAATGTAGCAGGAATATGTTTAAACAAGAATAGAGATAGCTAATCAATGTACTTCCCTAAGATTACTTATTCCTGAGTTGCTGAGTCTGTCTTTGCTTGGTCCTTGCTCGGGTGCAACTCTTGTGAATGTCTAGGGAAGTTTAGTTTGTGAAACAACTGAGAGAGATGTGAGTAAGAGTATTAGCATAGGATTTTATTTTAGTCTATTATTATATCAGACATATCACTGGAGTGGACTCCTGAGGGTATAAATACACTTCAGGCTTCTTACTGACATCCTTCTATTACCATTGTGTATTTTTCCCAAATCAGGGGCCTGTTATGATCTGGTCTGTAAATCTGGGCAGCCCCACAACATCATAAAGATATTCCAGGAGTGCATGAACCAACAGGCATTTATAGGAAACTGACCCTGGCTGAGTGCCAGGCACCAACCACAGCCACTCTCTCACTCCCCTCTGCAACTGGACAGGGAAGAGAAAATATAACACAAGGTTCATGAATTAACGACAGGGAGAGATCATTGTGGGCAAGACCGACTCAACTTGGGGATATTAACTGAGTTTATTAGCAAGAAAAGCAGAGCAGGATAATGAGAAGTCTAGTAAATCTTAAAATACAGCTTCCTCCAATGCCTCCCTTCCTTTCAAGCTCTACCTCCTTCCCCTCAGAGTCACACGGAGATAGAAATGGTGTTATGGTCAGCTCATCACATGTTGTTCTTGCTGCTGCTGCTCAAGGAGAGGATTTGAAATCCTTCCCTTGCTCCAGAGTGATATCCTTCTTGTGTGAGACAGTTCTCCATGGATGGCTCCAGAGTGGGTCTTTCTTTCACAGGGCTCAGTCCCTCAGGAGCAGGCAGCTCCAGAGCAGGACCAAGCCCTATCAAAAACTTGCTCCAGCTTGAGCTCCTCTCTCCACAGCTATTCAGGGCCCAGCCAGAAGCCTCTTTCCAGGTGGGTTTCTTATGAGTTGACAGCCTCCTTTGGGCATCCCCTTGCTCCAGCCTGGGCTCCTCTCTCCATGCAGTCACAGATCCTGCCAGGACCCTGCTCCAGCACAGGAATACTGTGGGGTCACAGCCTCCTTTGGGCATCCCCCTGCTCCAGCCTGGGCTCCTCCAGGGCTGCAGGTGGATCTCTGCTCCCCTGTGCCCTCCCTGGGCTGCAGGGGCACAGCTGCCTCACCATGGGCTGCTCCAGGGGCTGCAGGGGAATCTGAGCTCCAGAGACTGGAGCAGCTCCTGCCCCTCCTTCTGCACTGTCCCCCTGTCTGCAGGGCTGCTCCTCACACATGGTCTCACCCTACACTCTTCTCTGATCAGAAATACCTCTATATAATATGTTTTTTCCATTCCTAATATGTTATCACAGAGGCATTACCATCATCCTTGATGGGCTTAGCCTTGGCCAGCACTGAGTGAATTGCTCTCCTGGACATGGGGGAGAGATTCCAGCAGCATCTCAGAGAAGTTGCGCCAACCAAAATCTGGTCATGCAAACCCAGGACAGGATGTCAGGCCTGTTCTCCCCTAGTTGCATATAATTGGTTAAATTAAAATATTTCCATTTCAATACATTGCCTTTCTCCCTACTCATATATGTTTAGAGGAGATTCTGATGTCTCTAGGTTAGCCAGTCATTTCTTAGATCTGCAAATATGTGTTCAGAAATACAAATATTAATTATTAAATATTGAGATATAAAAGCTTCTTTTCCAGCTATAAAATCTTTACAGATTTATAAGAGTTCTATTGTGGCAAAAGGCTTTCTCATGATTTTGATTACCCTATGACCATTGAAAAGGTATTTAATGAGTGTTCAGTATCTTCAGCCTGTCCCATTTGATCAGGAAAGCATGTTTCTAGCGTTTCTTCCAATATATCAAAGGATTAGATTCCATCTTTTTCCCTAAAAATGTTGGACTGTAAGAACAGAGAGGAGAAATACCTTTTGCTTCATTGTTTTTCCACTTACTGACAGACTAGGACTCTTCCCACTAAGATATTTAAAATCCTGCTTTAAATATTCAAACTGAGGGTGAAAAGATTATCCTACAGTGTTAATGTCAAATTTACTTTGCATGAAGTGCACTAGAAAGGAAATTTGCCTTAACAAGGATCAACATTACATGCCAAAATACCTACACTAAACTACATTGCTTGATTTAAAAGACTTTGAGAAAATATGCACATGTTCTAGAGTGTCTTTTCTTTAAGATACTGTGAGATTTTATGGTCATTCCTCAAGAAACACTGTATCAGGAACATCATGATTCAAGCCAGATCTTCAGCTTCTGCTCAGTAGAGGCTTCCTGGGGACAATAGGATATTTCCAAGGTTAAATCATGATCCTGAAATTCTCCTTATTTATTGGCAAAAATGGTTACTTCATAAAATTCTCCCCAAAAACTCAAAAGCACTTAGGAGTGACAAGTGACTTTTTCATGGACAGTCAAAACAAAAGCTTTTCCCAAGCAAGTAAGCAATTTTTGCACTTACCACTGATCATGACAAAACCCTTGTGAGTCCTTAAGGATTCAGACATGGTTTCCCATGACTGTTAATGTTTCAAATTAAAGCAATGCTCTTGTTATCAGTGGGAATGTTGGGCAAGTAGCAGTTTCCCAGTAAGAATAAACAGTGCACAGCTGGCTCTACATCTCCTCAGTATGCAACAAAATAGAAGTCAAAACCTGTGGATGTGAAGAACCTCTGCTCTGCTAATTCCAGCAATAAACACAGAAATTTTACAGTGACATGCTGAATGGGTTTTTCATCCCTGCATTTGTGCTAAGAGACTGAGTTGGACTCAGTTCAGGCAGCAGACCCATTTTAGTGAAGCAATGCTTTGGGGCTTATATTAAAGGGCAAAATAAAACATAATGCTTCCCTATCTCCAGCTTCAGAAGCGACACTTGCTGTGTTTTTCAACCTCCTTTTGAGGTTTGTATTGGCAGAACATCAGTCACTTTATTTCTACAGCACCACTCTTCATAGCTCTAAAACTGTTTCATAGAAGCCAGTAACATCCCAATTTTGAGCACCAGCAGACAAATTATGTGTTCAGAAAACATGCCTCAGTTCTTTGTTTCAAAACCTACTTGATCTAGTTTATTTTAAAGTGGGGTAGTTTTGTTTTGTTATTTGGGTTTTTTTGTTTGTTTGTTGTTTTGTTTTATTTGTTTCTTTTTTTTTTAATCATGCCTTGTAAGTTGCATGGTTAATTTACAATTTGTGTTCATGAAGCAGCAAATGGTTAATGGTTATAATGGTGCCGTTTTGCTCTCTTGCTGCCCCTCAGAAAAAAAAAAAAGATAAGTATGAATATTTTTACTACGTATTCATACTCTGAATCCAGTGTTTAAGCATTGAAATCAAGAGCGGAACACGCTGAATGTGAGATACAGCCTCTTATTGATTTTTCTTTGCACTGTTTTCTTAGTAACCCACTTGCATAATGCTCTTATTTAAATAAATGGTATAACTGATGAATTTAAGCACTATTCAGTATAAATTACCTCTAAATTCTGAAAAAACTCCTACTTTCAGAGATGATTTGTATCTCAATTGTGAAAAGTCTGGCAGGAGTCAGTGGTTTCATATTCAAGCCAAGGTACTCATCTTGGTGTATTTGTCTAACCTTGGGTCTGTCACAGTTTCCCATACAATTAGAAAAAAAATTACATGTCTTAAAGATGTGGTTCAGAGAAAATAAGTGCCAGTGATTGTATAGAAAACTTATGTGTTTCCAAAGGACTCTTTGAGAGAGGAAGAAATCTCCTTTTCAGTATAATATATAAGAATGTTTCCTGCAGAAATGGGGGAAAGCATCCTCAAAAGTCTCCATTGGACTGAGTTTGAGCTGAGTTTGAGCTGAGTTTGAGCTTCCACATCCTAAAGAATCTTAATTGCCTCTTGCCTGAATAGGTAGATTTTCTATCCTGTGTGCTGCAGCTAGATAATTTAATCTACCAGAAAACCATATATATTTATATGTGTATATATATATCATGTTGGACTAAAACACCAATGTAAAAGAGTGAGTTAATCTTATGTTGTTATCTTCCTGGATTTTAGCACCTCTTTTCAGTTATGTTTGCATGTATAATCTAGGAGAAAGTATCCTTTAGTAGTGGGCAATTAAATTCTGCTTGATTGTTGTGCCTCTGGTTTACACATTTTATGTTGCTTTACTGCACAGTGACCCAGATTTAGCAGCAGTGGTGGAACATGCACTGGCCTCTGGCTGTTCCATAACATGGTTGGTAAAGCACACTTTTGGAAGTGAAGTCTGTGGCCTCCATCACCCACATCTGCAGAGCTGAAAACAGTTTTAGCATACCCTGGGACAACTAAGGATCTGTGGGCCTGTGCCACAGAGCCATAGCTTTGAACCAATGCCAAAGATTATTCCTTGGCAGGAGAGCTACATGTGACACACCATGGAGATGGAGTCAAAGGCAGCACAGTGGGGTGGTAAATATATCTGATGTGACTGGCTACAGCATCATGCCTTGACCACTGGGCCAGCAACAATTCCTTATGCCTTTGATGCTGACAGTTGTGATAAGCTATCAGGAATTCATTTTTTGGTGTGTTATCTCTACTGTCTTTCTTCTATCAATATATTACCAACGTGAATTATTTCAAACAAAGTTTTCTGTTCCATTCAGCAAACTGAAAGAGAGAAAAGATCCATTGAAGGTAGAAATTGAGTAGATATAATATACAAAGAGTAGTTTGTCACAGCAGCTATATCTCTATTTGCACTTCTGCTATTAACATGTGCACTCAAAAACATGAAATAAACCTTAAAGCATTTTTTTTTTTTTTTTTGCAGAGCCCTAAAGCTGATTAAATCAAATGCAGATGTGGAATTGGTGCAAAACAGATGCTGAAAAACCATGTCAATATCCTAAAGGAATCCATTCCATATCAGAAGGAAACTTAATTTCTACTATAAAGAATTTGATTATGTATTGTTATACCAAATGTGATTAATGTTTTGTGGTGATTAATCAACTGCAAAATATATAATTATGCCATCTGTATTTTTCCAGCTTCTTGTCACTTAAGAATTCCACTGGGGAGTGGGAGGTGGGATAATGAGCATTGGTGGTATTTAGAGTGCTTAAAACTGCACTCCAAAAGCCTGAGGAATCCACTAACAAAAAGAACTGGCATTTATTCTAATAGCAAAACCTCTAAGCATATTAAGGAAGAACCCAGAAGACCCATTGGCTTGATAACTACTTATGTGGAAGACCCAGTTATGGAGTTCAAACAGCCTGGGACCCATGAGGGCTTGCTCCAATTCAAAGGTAACCTATTAAGACCCCAAGAGAGTATTCAGAATTTGACTTTTGGACCACCTCCTGCTGTCTGATTTATGAAACAGACCTGACACTGATGCAAGGATCATCGACTGTCTTCTGGTTGGATGTAAAGTGAGGTATATTTGCACTGACAGTTGAGAGCAAAGAATGACTCTAACTACTTACAGATATATCTATATATTTTTTTTTCCCCTAGGGAGAGCAATTGTTTAGGTTCAGATCTGAGGTAAGACACTTGGCCCACAAAATCATCTATCAAACTGAAGAGATGTCTTTCCAAAATGTCATGCAGAATTAAGGTAGAAAGTGAAAGAGGTAAAAATAAAGGTTCCTTAGGGAAGTTGGTCCCAACCACACTACAGATGAGTGATCTGTATCAGTCTTTTATCTACTCTCAAATGAAAACACATCATTTGGGAGATTCATCCTTCATCTGTTTGGCGTTTGCAGAGGAAAGAAAATGTGAAGACTGAATCCAGAGTCTTAATAACTCCTACATTCTTGTAAGAAAAGCATTCCGGTAATATTTTTTTCTTTTTTGGTTCACTTGTTGGGCTTTTATTGTTTGTTTGTTTTGGTTTGTTTGTTTGCTTTGTTTTTTTTTTTTGTTTGTTTTGTTGTTGTTTTGTTTTGTTTTGTTTTTTGGGGGGGGTTTGTTGGGTTGTTTTTGGTTTTGGTTTTGTGGGTTTTTTTGTTTGTTTGTTTGTTTAAATAATATAATATCTATGTAAAACATGGCCTAAAAATGCTTCCCCTTTCTATCTATCTCATTTAACATTGTTGAAAATTAACTTCCTGGAACCTGCTGAAATTCATCCGAGCAGAGGCAGGACCTGCACTGGGCAGGAACAAGCCCAGGCTCCAGCAGAGGCTGGGGGTGAGCTGCTGGAGCAGCTCTGAGGAGCAGGACCTGAGGTCCTGGTGGGAACAGGCTGTCCATGAGCCAGCAGTGCCCTGGGCCAAGAGGGACAATGGGATCCTGGTGCCAGCAGGGCAGGGAGGGGATCCTGCCCCTCTGCTCAGCCCTGGGAGGCTCCTGCAGTGCTGTGTCCAGCTCTGGGCTCCTCTGGAGCTCCTGTAATGAGTCCATTGGAGAGCTCCCAAACTGATCAAGGGACTCTTGTGAGGATCATCTCCCCTATGAAGAAACTCTGAGGGAGCTGAGTCTGTTCAAACTCAGGAAAAGATCACTAGCAGGAGACTTCTTCAATGTGCATGGATATCTAAAGGAGAGGGGTCCAAAAGGACTGACCAGACTCTGCTCAGTGATGCCAATCCAAAAGAGAAGAGGCAATGGGAAGAAGCTGGTACACAGGAAATTCCACCTGAATATGGAGAAGAGTTTCTTCACTGTAAAGATGGTGCTGGAACAGTACATCCAGAGATGTTGTTAAGTCTCCCTCATTGGAGATATTCCAGAACCATCTGGACACAATCTCTGTGATTGAAGCAGGGAGCTGGGATGAGATAAGCCACTGTGGTCTTTTCCAACCTGACAGATTCCGTGGTTCTGTGATCTGCAAAGAGAATACAGATGAATGCAAGCCCCGTATGTACTTTAATCATGATCATGGTGTAGTTTTGAATAAAAGATTCATGGGATCAGGTGGAAACTTTAAGAGCTTGAAATTGTGATCTAGTTAGTGCTTTTATTTTGCACCTCTTGAGACAGGGTTTAATAAACATCACAAATACACAAGATATTACCTAAAAGTCTTAAAAAGGTACAATATACTTTCACATACACAGGCATTCACTGGCATTTTGGACACCCACCACAGTTGTTAAAGTTCAGCTGCAACTCCAGAAGACAAAAGACACCTCATAAATATTGTGCCATATTTGCCAGTTCCTTTATGGATAACTTGGATATCAGGGATGTGATACTACGTGCTTGTTAAGGCATTCGGCCCCCACCCTATGTCTTTCACTATATGGATTCCTGTATCCATCAACCTTTGAATTCTCCCTGAAGTGAAAAGACACTTTTGTCTTCCTTCTTGTGTTCTGTTTCTCCCTTGTTTTTTTTAATTTATAACATATTTACACAAGGTCCATTCTTCCTGATCTTTTAAGGGATCAGTCATGATTGGTTGCAACTCTCCAAATTTAAAAAAAAACATAGTGGCGTTACTAAAGTCAGTCTCTGGCAAAACTCGTGAATCAGGGAGAGGTACAGCCTGATAAAGAAAAAGAAAGATTCTTCTTACATGAACACATGCTTTGGTAATGAGCAACAACAGGAGAAAAATAAACTACAATAAAAGTTGTGTGACAGTTTAAGTTTGGGTGATATATACTTGGTTTTAAAGATGCCTCAATGTGTCAGTGTTTTATTCATGGATGACAGATAGTATGGATGCAGCAGAAGTAGTATAATGGTTTGAAGTATCAGTGCAATTATGTTTTAGGGTCAAGTAGCTTTTTAACATCCTTCCTGGTTTAAAAAAAAAAAATAGAAAAAAAAAAAGANAAAAAAAAAGGAAAAAGAGAATGGAGATGGCAAGACACAGAAAATAGAGAAAGACAACTTCTAAAACAGAAATTGATAATGAAAAGACAAAAATATTTGGAATCATAGTACTCTGTGTAATATGAGATCACTAGGTGTAGTGACAGTGCCCCATTTGGTGCCCACTCCTGAAATTTTCTCCCTTCTACAGGTCCTTGCAATTGCAGAACGCTTTGAGCATCAGCAGAAGCAGCCGCTGTCACCATGTCACCATCAGCACCTTCTGTTCCTTCCTGAAGCACTTACAACTTGCTAGTTACAACTATTTCTCTCAAGTTGTTGATACAGTTTGGATGAGACGTATTAATTACAAGTGTGTGAGTGAGTGAAGTGTTAAAGTGTGCATGCGTATGAATGATTAGATTAAATAATGTGAATTAATATAAGAACAGTAAATCTGCATTATGAAAGTAGTTACTGAAGTCTCCCATTATCATCAAAGAAGACTCCACAAAAGGATGACTCAGACCACTGGTGATTTTGCCTGGAATTTGCAGTCTAATTTTCACGTTAATAGAAACAAGGAACAAGAAACAATTGCATTGATTTCAGTGGTGATGAGACTTTTAATTTACTGGTGGTGGTGAGAAGGAAACTCGGTTCCAGTATGTTCCCTTTTTCCAGCCATTCTTTCAAAATGAAATGCTCTAATTCTAAAGAATGGACAAAGCTCTGAAAATCATACTGCAGGGAAACCATCTATGCTCTTCTGTGACTGGAAATGAAAGAGAAAAAAATGCCTGATGACCTAACAGGTCATTCCCTTTGCTAATTTTTGTGATTTTCTGCCAATCCAGCTCTGTAAGTCTTGACTGAATATTCAGAAAAATCATTACTTATATATAAAGCTATTTATTTAAAGGTGCTTCAAATAAAGAAGACTATAAACACTTTGTTAAAGGAAGGCAACATTCAAAAGATACCATATCTCTGAGTCCCAATTAGGCCAGATCATTAAGGAAATATATTGCAATTAAGTTTATATCCACTGGATGGAACTTGTTGCCAGATAACAGGAACCTCTCAAATGTAGGGTTTCTTTCTATCATGATTATTATCACAGTATGAGATCATTATTTCAGATGGAATATAGCCAAACATTATTGAATTCTGAAAAAAAAGAAATTAAAAGTTGATTTAACTAATTAAGAATTATAAGTTCAAACTTACCATTACAAATGAAAACAAATATGAAAACTATTTGGTGTAAAGGGATTCTTTGGTTTTAAATGGATACATATGCACATCAGCAGTATTAACTCCTGGAGCATTATGGGGAAATGGATTAACTTCTCTCAAGCACATTGTCCTAAGGATCTAAGAGATCACCTCATTCTTACTCAAAGATTATCTAACAAGTGATCCTCTGTGAATTTTCTTTATCTTCTTCCGTGACAAATTCAAGTTATTTCTTCAATCCTCAATTGCATCTGGTCTAGCTCCATTTAGGAGATACATATGAGCTCTGAAACTCTCATTTCAGCATAAAATTACTGTCCTGGATCTTATGCTTACAACTCTTATGACTCTCCTTTGATTTCTGCTACATCACACTCTTGCCCTATTCACAAGCTCACAGTTTTCAACATAAGAAGCTGCTGCTTTAATTGAATCAATTTTCTAAATTGCACAATTGCCAGCACTGGATGCATTTCAAGATCAAGAACAGCATTTCCATGTAGTTAACTTTTCAATCCGTTTGTTTTCTTCCATCATTACTCCAAGTGTTCCTTTTCCCTGTCCAGCCTCCATGTATAGTTGCAAGCTATAGAAATCATAAATTTGCCTAATTGCCTCATACCTTTGAAATATAATTATTTTTCTCTTAAAGATCCCACCCNGGGATTTCCTGTGAACTGGAATAAGACATGAATGAGGATATTCTTAAACTATCTTATTTTTAGGGGCGTAGTACCTGGGGTGACATATGACATAGTTTGTGTGAGAATTACCCATTGACTATATCATTACAAGAATGATGCTGCTCTTTGCACATACTGGGTTCGAATTTGTTTCATAAAAAATCCCCTCCCTAAAGAAAAAGAACAAGTGAACAGATTCTCCCCAGCTTGCAGCAGTGCAAATAAAGGTTCAATCCAAATCATGACTGATCTGATCTGAGTGTGAATACATTTTCAGGAGGTAAATTTACCCTGAACTGTAATGCAAAAAACCTCGGTGTGTTGATAGTTTATTTTACCAAAGATCGCAGATGTTCTCATCCAGCCTGGCTTCATAATGTGCAGGAGGTGGATTAACACATGAGGGAGAATTTCATCCTGGAAGATGCTTTAGTCACGGGTTGCAGTACTACACCCCAAACTGATATTTGCCTCTCATTTTCTTTCCTCTCATTTTTTTCCTTTTATATTGTCCTCATTTTCTTTTTTTTTTTTT
>VXBI01011000.1:132233-146399 GCA_013397375.1 Toxostoma redivivum
CCAAAAGAAAAGAAAGAGGAAAGTTGTAAAGTTAGATATGTTAGAAAACATGCATTTCTTGAAAGAATAGAGCAATGGCCCATGTTTGCAGTGCCTTAGGCTGTTCTTCACTGAGATGGATTACCTGTGGACTGCAGCCCCTGTCCCAGTGTGTTTCTGTGAATTAAGGATGGATAGTATTTTAATATAGAGCTTGATTTGGGAAGGGGGTGGGGGGGGAAAGGAATTGTTAGATTTGAAATGCTTTTTATAGAAGATTGGTTCTGTAATTGGGTTAAATTATTGTGAGGGCAAGGAATGGGTGAAAAACTGCAATCACAGTAGACTCGAGATAAAGAAACACAAGAATCCAGGTCTTGCTCACTGACTCTAGAAGTGAATACAAGCAGACACTGTCTAGTAACTTCAGCCTTTCTTCCTTCCTACCAGTACTGATGCCTGTGGCTTTAAAGTTAAGTCAAAAAATGACAGTGGGTGTCTGCAAGTGATAGTAATTGTACAAGATGATATTACTTGTATTCTTAGGATCAGAGTCGGAAAAAACAGTTTTCTACAGTCATTGGTTTTGTTGGAATAAAAATTGCTCAGTCAAAATTTTATTTTTATGGTCTATGAGCTGTAAAGACCATTTTAGGTCAACTCTTCATACTGTATTAGGTAAACATTTAAGAGGTAAATACTTTTATCCAAGTTTGCTGCAAGCGAAGAAATAGACCATGAAAACTATAGAGAATGGACTTGATGTTTTCATGCTATTATTTTTACTGAGCTAAAGCTTCAGTACTGGAGGTGTTCAGAGCCTCATATTTAACGTGCAAGCTTCAAAACGTCACCAAAAGAAAATTGCATTGACACAGCTATAAAAGAAAAGTATTATATAGTCTATGGATTGCATGTTCTGTCATCATGGTACCAGAACCATTTCTGTTCTCACTAGTGTTCATGTCAGGGAGAATTGAGAACCATAATGACTGAGCTCTATCCGCAGCTCTACCTCTGTTTTCCCATCTCACTGTACTCAATTCTATAGGCTAAAACTCCTGTAAGCTGTTCCAGTGTTTTCACTAAGGGCAGTGCAATCGAGGTAAATATTTTACATATTTGTGCAACTGGAGAGAAGAGACAGTCCCAAGCACCTTAACCACAGGAAATTAGGACTGCGTGCTTATTGCAAGGAAGAGATGTGAATAGCCTGTGGGACACCCAAGCACTTGCATGAAGATTAGAATATTAGAAATAGATAATAGAAAACATTTATTGCTATGTATGAAAATTTGAGCACTTCTACCCATGCAGGAACTAGAATTAAAGTGAGTGATTTCTCTAATTCAAACAGTACAAGAGAGTAGGGGCTTTGTACTGATGATTTACTGTTTAAAAAACTACTGAAATTCTCATTTTACACCATCAAGAATACTTCCTATGAAGCCTTCTGTCTCACTGTTCAGAGAGGAAATAGGAAATATGACATGGAAGAGTAGCAGGATGGAGCTAGGGGATAGTGAGAAATGGTTAAGAGATTATGCTGGAATGAGTGTTTGTGCCTTAAACTCTTCTGAGACTTAAGGAACTTTATGTTAGACAGACACTGGGAAGATCCTTTCTTGTCTAGAACACATGAAAACATTTCTTCTGCTTACTTAATATTTAGACATCAAGAGGGAAATACTTGACTAACAGCTTCTAGTACATATTTCCATCTCTTAACTCTTTGGCCAAACCACTTGAAAGCACGTTCCCCTTACCCTGGATTCATGACTTGTTTTCTTTTCTGAAGAGCAACTTATTCTCAGACTCAAAGGTGTTCCATCACCCTCCTATCTCTTCAGTCCCTGTAGCCTGGAATTTGTTGGTAGGAAACTTGCAAGGGAAACAGGAGATGAAGTTTTGAATTCTTTGAAGCAAAAAGGCAGATGAAATCAAAGTTCCTGCTTTTGTTTTGGCAAATACCTCTTACTCAGGGCTCTTTCTAAAAGCTGGATGATTCCACTACCAGCTACATCTTGCTGTTAAAAAAGACACCCATGCTTAACATGCAGAAACTGACAGAGGTGTATAAGCCCACAGAGCTTTTGGAGTTATTATAAGTTGAGAAAGTCCTAAAGCATATTTCCAGCATGAAATACAGGGAATACTTAGGATCATAATCTGGTCTCTTGGTAGACTGCTGGTACTTAAGAGAAATACTGTTATTCTGAATCCATGTTCTGAGAGTAGTTTTAGACAAGTTAATTATACCCATTCCTGCTTTTTCTCTCACAATAGCCCATCCTCTTAACACCTGAGTGCCCCTAACTGTAAAACAAGAATGTATTGTTCCCATCAGGCTCGCAGGACTGTGGGGCTGCTTAATAATTAACAAAGAAGAACATGAAAATTCTCACACCATTTTCATGCAAAATGTCTCCATTTCAGCTTCCACTGCCATGATGCTTTAGCTACTTCCATGGCCTTTAGATGCAAATATGACAAAGCAGCAACCGAAAGTGCACTTCATGGGGTGCATGAGAAAATGAACATTAAAAGACTGAAAGTTTTGCTTTTGATGTTTAAATGATTTGTGGTGACGACCTCAGATGTGCTTTAATGACTATTTTGCCCAATTAATTTCCTTAGATATTTTTTGTATGCTTTAAAAATGCATGCTCATATTTTGTTGTTTCTTTTTTCTTTTCTTTTCTTTCTGAAATCCCTGTTGTGTTTTCTACATTGTGAACTGCAGAAATGTTGCTGCAGTAAATTCCTTTGGTTTTGCCCTGTACAAATTGTAAAAGAGTATATTATCTTCATTTTTCTTCCTTCTTTCCACTTATATATGTACAAGATTTTTTTCAGAGGATGAATAGGGAGCATAAATATATGGAATGATGTTTTGTTACACTGATAAACAATTGGCATGCCCTTACATTAAACAGGGTTGAGAAGTGAGAAAACTGATAAATAAACAGACAATATAGTCAATATTTAAACCACAGGATCCTGATTCTCAGTTCCTTCTTTCTTGCACTATACACAGTAATGGACTCTGAAGGGGTCAAGGACCTTATTATCTTCAAAAACATTTGATGTTACTTTCTGAACTACTCATTGGAAATAAAAAGGGGGGTTTTTTAGAATGATGTGCACACTATTTCCATGGATTTTATGGATTCATAAACGCAGGAAATGAATATCTTCATACCTCAATATGGCCTTCAGGTCATCTCTGAGTCCCCTTTGCACTGTCTTACTCCACCTGGTATTTTTAGTGGATTCCTCAGTACTAGGGCTAAAAGTTTTTCTTTTTAGTCTCTGTAAAATAGCTCAAGAGTCTAGAGTATTCTGGGAAAAAGAAATAGGAAAAATCCCTGTAGGGACTTTCAGGCTTGACTTATGAAGTCAGTAGATTAAAATAATCAAATCAACAAAATAGGGCCTGGGGGAAAGCTGGGTAACCCTCTGAAAACATCCAAAACATTGTAAAATATGTGTTGTGAGAGTAATTACTCACAGATCACAAAAAGAATAACAAGTGATAGAATGAGACTAAGAAACAGAACATTTCCACTTGTTAAAGTCTATTTATCCTGTGCAGAAATCTTCTAGTGAGAGGAGCTGTTCTGACTCATTTATAGATGGAATAAACTACATTAATAAACAAGCTGTAAATCTCTTAATTTCCTGAGTTAGAAGGAGAACTGGCAAGATCTCCTAGTGGAACAGGTATTTTACCTCTCCAGTGCCTATGATTCTATCACACACGGTTCCTTTCAATTATCAAAGCATCACGTGCTCATTTCAGCAACATGACTCCCATTAATGTCAAAGGGAGACTCAAGATTAAAAACCCCAGGCGTCACTTTAAAAATGCAGGAATTAAAATGATGTATCATTTCTTCCCTAAAGAAACCAATTCCCTAAACATGAGACCCCCTTGCATTTTTCTTCTACAGGACTACCCTTGCTTATCCTCAGCACCCAAAAATAAATACCAAGTCCGGATCGCAATTAACCAAGAGCTTCTGAAGGTGAAAAAGAGAAAAGCAGAGACTTTTTTTAGCCATTAAAGAAATTAAAGACTTTGCTTTTCCAGGGAGAGTGTGATTTAAGGGCTAATCAGCACCATGGTCCTACACATTATCTAAGAAATTGAAAATTACTGGCTACTAAACCTAGCTCTCAGAAACTCCAGGGGGATTCTCTGCAAGGCCTCTGATAACTTTTGAGTCTAGGCTTGAATGTTGTTCTCATCTTAATTAGAAATTCATCGTGTATGTGTGTTTGTATATGTGTTTGTATTTGTATATGTGTTTATTGCTGTATGTGCACATACTTGCACACATATTTTGTCTCCATATGGATGCACACACATTACAGAATATATAACTCTTCACTCTAATTGCCTGCTTTTTTCCCCCTGTCATGTTTAGCAGATTATGCTCTCTACGCTCTATTTTCCTTTCCCTGTGTTGGCAAAGACTTACAAATGCCCTATTTGCTTTCTTTTATCTCATTACATTATTCAGTGGTTTTCTGTACACATACACTCAGAAACATCAGCAAATAACTTACTTTCAAAGAGCCTTAAGAAAAGCAAATGTATTTGTTAAAGAAAGAAGTTTAAGGCTGACTCAAAGCCTAAGTAGTTGCTCAGGGCAAAAGATTACCAAAGATAGTAAAATTACTACAGTCCCATGGTTTTGCTAACACCAGAAGTCACCAGAATCTTCACACCTACAGCTGTCAACAAAGAAAGTTAAGCTGGCAGCTAAAGTAGAAGGAATATTTGAAGAACAGTACAGTGCCAGAATTGATCATCAGCTTGCTGCTGCCTGCCTCAGTTCTGAATAATCCCTTGGAAATCACCCGTTCTCTCCTGTGAACACCAGGAAAAATTTGAAGTGTATTTTTCGTTTTCAAATAGTACAATAACACCAGGAATTCTAGGGAAAAGGTGAGGCTGCTACTGAGTGGAACAGGGACCTTTGGAAGAGAGCCTGAGATACTGAATGTCTTTTTTTGCTTTCATCTTTGCTGTCCAGGCAGCTCTCATTGAATTGTGATGGTCAAACTCTGGAAAATGTTTGCAAAAGTCTTGTGGGATCTCTCTCCTCTAATGACATTCAAAGTTTGTACAAACTTTGTCCTGAATAGCTTAACCTAACCCTTCTCTGAGTGAGAGGAAAAATGATTTCCAGCAATCTCTATAGTCTAAAGTACTCCATGACTCTTTGATTTGTTAGAAATGGGAGAAAATAAATGTTTATGGATCTGCAAGCAGATGGAGCCGAAAATAAACAGAGTAATTGTCAGCTTAAATGTGCCCAGCACTGTTTTTTGGTACTGAGGCCAATTGGCAGAGAAAATGCTATGTCCATATTATTAAATGCTTTCCACCTTCAAAAGTAGGTGGATGTGTGCAAACTGGTCCCTGGCTTGTGCTAAACACAAAACTTATTTGAAAATTGGGATATCTCAAGTCAGATGGTTCAAAAGGGTTTTGGGGACCACAGTTACAATTTAGCTTCACAGCCAACTGACTTCTAGAATTCAGAAATATTCCCCATAACTATTTAATTTATTAGAACTGGTATAGCTGTGACACCAGAGATATTTTTCTTTCCACAGTAAACATGGAGAAATATTAATATTCCTGAGAACTGTCACCGGTAAGGTATCTGGAATGTTCATCTTTTTAGTATTATTTTTTTTAATTTGTCTGTTTAATTTTGTTTTTTGTTTAAAAAAAAAACCTACCTAGAAAGTGTTTTACACACTGAAAATTATGACCTATTGGCTGTGTGACGGTCCATGTGTGTGGCACTCCTAAAGACATGGGAAAGATCATGTTTCTATCTAGCTTTGTTGTCATTTATCAGTGCAAATTCTTGATATGGGAGAGGATGATTCTAGAAAGAAAAAATATTTCTATGTGAAGGATGAAAGAGAAGGATGACATTTTGAGATTAGACAAAGAACTATATGTTTTGCAAATATTTCATATTGTAAAAGGTTCACTTTAAAATGGTTGTAGTGTTTGTCTTCACACATTTGTAGGGTATTTTCATAGTTACTTATAATACTCTCGTTATTAGTTTTGGATTTTATTTTCATTTTGTTTTTTGATATTGTTTGGTTATTTTTTTCTTTAAAATGAATAATTTTTGAGGGCTCTGGGGCAGTTTTGTTTGGTTGGTTGGTTGGTTGGTTTGTTTTCAGCTCACCAAATCTCAAACAGAAATATGTTTTTCTCAGGTTAATGTGTTCTTGGCTTTCACATTCTTTATCTTTCAATGTAGCCTTGAGGATCAGATTAAAGGGAGGAAAATTTGAGCAACCAGTGGGAAATAAGTGGAAAAGTATGAAAAATTTAAAATTTGCTCAATCTCAACTTTAGTTGTTTCTCTCCATTCTGATAAAATGCTGTTTTATTCACACCTTATTTTTAAAAAGCAGCACTTGTAAGCACAGTGTCCATAAGAAAATGGGCATAATCAGCTTTTTGATATAAGGCAGGGATGTACAAAGAATTCCTAACAGAATGTAAGGTATTATTTTAATTGAGGTCAGTGACAGGAAAAAGTGTTGCACTGAAAATTCAGATCGTGAATGATTTGGTTCATCAACAAAATGTTTCTTTCTCATCCTCTGCTTCTACAATTTACTTCAGTGAAGGGCAAGTTCAGACTACTCAACTCTCCTCCAGTGGAACTTACCTGTTCTGGCCTGGCCTGAAGTCCACTGAAGAGCTTTCTTTTTCTGCCAAAAAGGCATCATTGCTATTGATCTGTGCTGGATTTCAACAACTGACCTCGGGGTGACTGTAAGAGCTCTCACTTGAGAGTGCCTTACTTTTAACAGCTTTTTTTTCATGTTGATATTAAAGCAGGTTACGTTGTGAATGAACAGAGCATGAAATAAAGAATAACTGCAAGGAAAAAAAGAAAAAAAACAGGTTTGTTTGGTTATTTTTTGTTGTTGTTGTTTTGGGTTTTTTTTGGGGGGGGGTTGTTTTTTTGGTTTTTTTTTTGTTTTGGTTTGGTTTGGTTTTTTGGGGGGGTTTGGTTTGGTTTTAGGGTTTTTTTGTGGTTTTCTTTTTGTTTGTTTTTTGTTTGTTTGTTTATTTTGTTTTTGGTTTTTGTTGTTGTTGTTGTTTTCCCCACGAACATACCCACTTTCACTTAAATTGCACTTGTGTAAGGGGGGTATTGCTCCAAAAGATCCAACTGAATTTCATTTGATTCACATCCTCTGCAACAATCAGAGTTTCGCTTGTAGATTGCTAACAGAAATTGAATGGAAATCTTCATGCTTAGGTGCTGCCAGTCTGAATGATGACCCATAGCTTCTAAAACATATAGAATATTAAATATAAACGGGATACACACACACACTATATACACACACACACACATCACAGCTGAATCAATTCACTGATCCACAGGGCACAAATTCAGTCAGAAAAATAAAAGAAATAAAAGGGAAGAAATTCCATACATCCTATTGCCAAGACCATTAATGTGTGGAAACAATAAGTTCACTCCTTGACATTCTTCATTTGGAGATCGAAAAGGTTTGTTTTTTCCACAAAGTCAGAGCTGAGAAAGATGCATTCATTACACTGTTGAAGGAAAAATCATTCAGCAGAAAATATCGGTAGAACAGCTGAAGAACAAACAAAGTAGATTCTTAATCTTTTTTTTTTCTCCTAATGAGCAGTTGTTTATTTTTATCCCTTTCTTAAAGGCATAAAAGGAACAATATAAATCCCTACACCCAAAAAATCAGAGAAATTGAGAAATTAAAATTTCATGCAAAATATTTTCCTGTATCAGACTTTGACAACATTATACAGACTTTAGACAGGCAACCTGGTATAAGTTCATAACCTCTCCTTCAGAAATCTGAACAGCCACTAAAATAAGTGAACATTAAAGTGCCATAACAATGACTTTATGCAAGGAATTGCACAGGTACAAACAGTCATAACCCCATCTCATTGGGAATGACAGTTTCTGTACTTTCATAAATAGAAGATGTAATGCTGAAGTAATTCCTGAGCATCCTAACCAACAGAAATAACATTGGAAGGGAAATGAGTCTTGAGAATAAGTGGTAAGTTATCCATAATCTGACATTTACAGTTCTCAAGTATACAGCATGCATTTCTTTCACCTCTTCTGGAGATTCTTTATGAAAAAGGCAAAAGCAGCTAATTTTCCAGTCTTTCCTCTTCTTCTATCCATCCACAGGTTATGTGAATGGCTGAATTTGCATGCTGGATTTCTTTGTGGAATTTTACATTGCTGTGAAAAAAGACCGTTGTTTTATCTCCAAGATAACACGACATCTTTAAGATAAAACAACATTGTACATATAAGCCTTCAGCTCCTTCAAGGAACAGTGGTAAATGTTCAATATGGAGTATATATACAATGTTGAATAGCAATAAATCATATCATACTGAACCCAAAAAGTTTCTTTGGTGTCTTTTTATATAAAGCATCAATCAGGACTAAATCTAGTCTCTCTCTTTTTTTTTTTTTTTTTTTCAACAAATATGAAAAACTGCTGTGCTGGGTGGTAAGCCAAAGGTACTTTTAGTAATAGATATAAAGACTAATAACAAGGCACTCACTTTGCAGTACTGAACACATCTCTTGGTTATTCCAGGGCCTGGCAAAAGAAACAGCTCTTTAGATGAAAACAAATTCAGGAGATCAGGGAAGGAAACATTTGTCTCCAGAAAGTAAAGTTTTGGTCCAGGTTTGAGATCCTTGATGGATGCTAGACAAATGTTATGAAAATTCATGCCTGCAATGAATGAATGAATGAATTAAATGTATTAAATTAACTCCATGGGATGGGAAATAAAAGATTCTTCTGAAGGAACTATATATTATGGTAAACAGTCCATCATTCCTGTATCAGAATTAATAAACCCCAGGTTAAGGTCAAGGGTTTGGTCCTAATTTCCAAAACTTGCACCAGAATTGGTCTGAACTAATATAGATACAGTCTTTAGCTCTGTACGTGTAACATAATAAAATCTGAGGAGATGGAGACATCCTGCTTAGACAAGATTTTGAAACCAAAGTGCCTTGACAGCTGCCAAAGGGATCTGAAGGAAAGAAATTTCCTTCTTCTGGGAAACAAAAAGAAAGTGTTTTCTAACTTCAGCATTTTACCCTGCCCTACTTAAAGTTACAAAACCAGACACTAGCACAGGTCTCATGTTTTGTTATACCAACACAAATAATGCACCTGGGTTGGGTTTTTTGTTGTGTTTTTATTTTTTCTTTGCTCTTTTTTGTTTGTTTGTCTGTCTGTTTGTTTTTTGTTTGGTTGGTTGGTTTTGGGGGGGTTGTTTGTTTGTTTGTTTGTTTGTTTTCTTTTTGGGCACCCATCTCCCTGCCTACACAGATACTTGTGCAAGATTACCACAGGCTGTCTCTTAGGAATTGGGAAACAGACACAAAAGGACAGCTATGCAGCTAAACACTCCATTTCCATCATCCCTTCATTTAAAGGGTTGTTTTGTTGGATGAAAATGCAGCAGATGACAAAGGAACTAAGAATCTCTAAACAAGCAATCTCTAAAGATGGAAGCAAAATGAAGGAGCAGTGGAAAATCAAAGGCTGTCATATGAGTCAGGTAATGAGAATAATTCAAGGTTATTATTTCTTCTGCTTTTCTAAAAACTTCCACCAAATATTAGAGTGATAATTTATAATTTTCATTATATTGATGGTATGGCTAAAATCAAAGTCTTTTTTGTGTTGAGTACTTTTGAGCAAATAGGTCGTATTCATCACTCTCAGTTTTGGAAGTCTGAAGTCATCTGACTTATTTTAACAAGCCATTTTAGGATGAAATGAGCAGCCCTGAGGAACAAGCACAAGTGCTTATATCTCTCCTTTACTTATAAAAGGAGTTTAGAATGACTAGTTTGTACTGAAAATGTCTAACTTAGGAGTCTTAACCTAAGTGAGATGAATTTTTCCTATTCCTTCCAACAAAGTTTATCACTCTGAAAAATAGGCACCTCATCTAAGATGGTTGCCTAGATTCTCTCTGTAGACAATGGAGAAAAATAAGAACCTCTTGAGGGAAATTCTTTCCACATTACTTCTTTTGAGAGCACGAGCCCTCCTCCAGAAGGGAAGCTGGCTGCCAAGGGCCTTCTCACCTGCAGGTGAAGTCAGTGACATACATCAGTGCTTGGCTGAAAGCACAGTGTCTTTTGAAAAGACATTATAATTATATATTTAAAATAACAAAGTCAAGGATGTTTACTGTTGCCTCAGTTGAGGATGGATTTCTCTCTAATGGCTGGTTATAAGACAGATAAGGAAACATAAAGTAAGAGTGAAAGAACAATAAAAGTGAGTGAGAGAGAAAATATAAGAAATAACTTCTGCAAGCCCCATGAGAAATAAACACATTTACAACTACTTTATGCACAGTTAAATTGAGATACAAATAAGTTTAGTTCCAAACAGTAAGCCAGAGCAAGAGACACAATATAAGGGAAACAGTTCCCAGAAATTGGGAAACAACTGCATGCTGGATATGGAGAGAACTCTATCTTGTAAGAGGCCACAGGAATGAGTACTGGAAAATGTCGGAATGTGAAAATAGTCAGGAAAAAATAAATAAGATTACACAATAAGATTCCTGGCTGGTTGAAATCAGCAAATGGATTCTTGGTTTAACTATCCAAATAAACATGAATTCTAACCCCCAACATGATCCATCTTTAATTTAATTCATTTTAGTATGTATATATATATATTTTTAGTTCAGGTAGTTGAGAATTGGAGATTTTTTTTTTTAATACATATATTTCTCCCTATTTCCCCTTCTTCAAATCATTCTAGCATGCTGCTCACTAAAATCCAAACAAAATTGCTGTTGTTCCATTCTCATGGTGAGACATGTAGGGCTTTTTGGAGTTAAAAACTGAGCAACTTGAGTGAATATGGTACTTTCTTTGCTTTTGCTAGAGCATGAAAGATTGAGGTGTGCTGCAGTTTCCCCCATATGCATATGTGTGTTAGCTACATCTTTCTTATCTGTTTGGGTTTTGTTGTTGTGGTTGTTTTGTCTGTTGTCTTAATTGTCGTTTTGGTTTTGTTGTGTTTTGTTCTTTGATAGTTTTGTTTGATTGTTTGTTTGTTTGTTTTTGGTCTTCATTTTCATTTTTTTTTTTTTTTTTTTTTTAGAATTCAAAAAAATTATGATATGGGTGAAAAGCCAGTCTGGTGAATGACAGTCAGACAAAAGAATTGTGCATCCAGCCTCTACACATGTGCTTGTGAATACACACACACACACACAGTGCCAGCCACCCACAAGGAGGAGGTGTGGTTGTGTTGCAGTTCATCTTCTGAGATTATATAAAACACCTCTTGAAACAGTTTTATTTTTGTGACTTCCACATTCTTTCTATAAATCTGTTGAAATTGATGATGTTGTAATGCTGTGAAGTAACTCACACTCCTACAATTCAAATTTGGTAATCATTTGATAAATCTCCTATAAAATATAGCTATGTTCCAAAAAGTGCTGTTGGCTTTAAAATTCTCTAATTTTTTTCTCTCTTTTGTTTTATTTTTTTTTTCTTTTTCTTTCCTTAAAAAGTGCATATATATTTAAGCATGTGGATTTTTTTTTTATTCTTGCAGTTTTTTGGGATTTTACTAAAAATTTTACTAATTATTATCACAGAACATTTATCTGTACTATGATGCTTCAATCAATAAATAAGAACTGATGGGTTTTGGTTGTCTTTTTTCTAACTAATATTTAGCCCAAGAGATGAACAAACAGGGGGAAAAAAGCCCCAAACCTACTACCCTCCAAGTACTGCAAATCTGGAATAAAATGCAGACAGTTGGAAACAGATTCTCAGCAAAGTCAATGCAATGTTTGTCTAGAGGAGAAGGTAAGGTCAACTCTGCAGACTTCTTGGAACAGGTCTCCCATCANCTTATCTGTTTGGGTTTTGTTGTTGTGGTTGTTTTGTCTGTTGTCTTAATTGTCGTTTTGGTTTTGTTGTGTTTTGTTCTTTGATAGTTTTGTTTGATTGTTTGTTTGTTNTACTACCCTCCAAGTACTGCAAATCTGGAATAAAATGCAGACAGTTGGAAACAGATTCTCAGCAAAGTCAATGCAATGTTTGTCTAGAGGAGAAGGTAAGGTCAACTCTGCAGACTTCTTGGAACAGGTCTCCCATCAGTGTAAACTGATACAGCTCCACCAAAGTCAATTTACACCAAATAAATATTCCTTCTTTATTTTTGCATTATCTATCTTTGCATTGCAGTGCAAAACAGCAGGAGTCACCTTACAGAGGTTTTTGTGCATTTTCAGCTCAATGCCAAGTTCCTTTGGAGATCTGAAAGGACAGCCCACTACCACAGGTCATTGGTGCTTCTTTCTACATCAGCAATAAATTCCAACAATTCTCTGCTGTGCACACAAATAATCATAAAAAGGGAAGGAGCAATTTTCCTTTCTCTGATCTGTAAGGTAATATTCCTAAGATCAGGGCCTCTAAAGTTATAAAAAGTTGGAAAAAGAAAGGAAAGGTCTTCCAAGTTTTTCCAAGTCTGACTGCTGTGCTAGGACATAATGTGGACAGCTAAGGCTGAACACTTTCTTGGAGCTATTTCCCATATAAGTAGTTGTATATTTAAAGCAATTTCCACCTAATATTTTTGCTTTTCTTTTTCCTTACCTCTAATAGAACCAGGTTTACTTAGCAATTAACAGGGTATTACAGGGTTATAAGCACACCTCCTCCTTCCTTGTTATTCTTATCCCTCCTTCATATTTCCCTTTTCTTTTCTTCAGCTTCCAATTTCTTTTTCTTTTCTCTTGCTTCCCTTCCCCCTTTTTTCTTCATTTTCTCTTTGCAAGTTAATTTGCCCTTCCCTTTTAAACTGGATTTTTAAAATAGTTACTGGACTGCAACACTTCTATTAAAGCAAGTTGTCCTTGAATCTTCGATGCTGCTCTTAAACCTGTACATCACATTGGGTTCCCAAAAACAGCTTTCTGGAAAAGGAATGGTTTTAAAATAGGCTACACATCCACAAGAAATAAACATGTATTATATTGATACTTCTTTTCTTTTTTATATCAAAGTAGAGATAAAGACAAGTAGATTTGTTGCTAAGTAGTTCTCTACTTTTTTAAGATCTGCAGGGAAATATGTTCTTTCTGTAAGAAAAGTTGAAGGCCAAATCTTGGGATACAGGCTGATTTCCCAAGTATCTCATCTCTGGTCAATAGAGAATGTATTATATGGGTGATTAAGAACATGCACAGGCAAGTTGATTAGTCTTTCATGGCTTTTTTTTCAGCAGCATGTCTTTGAGTAGCCTAGAAACTGTTGTACAAAGAACAGACTTCATCCCTGCCATAAATAGAGAATAAGAAGGGAATTACTTAAGGTTCTCTGAACACTGAACACAGCCTAGGCAGATTACAAGACGAGATCATAAACCTGTTTAAACTTCTGTAAGTAGAAATGGAGGATACTGGATAAAATGAAGCAGCATTTCATAAAATACTGCAAAATCAAATAGATTGCATTTGGTTGTACACATAGTACACACAGTGTTAAAGACACAGAAAATCTCAATGATGAAATGTCAGACAAATTTTTCCATACAGTCCCAGGGACATCTGAAGTTTGAGGGCATAAACCTCAAATATGACCTAAGTATTATTAGTGACCTAATAATTCATTTTAGTCTACTTATAACTTAAAAGCAAATTTGGACCCAGAACTGTTCTCCCACTTTTAAGAACATATAAAAATTTCCCAATGAGTGCACTTAGGGATTTCAGGATAGCTTTAAGAGTATTTAAAATTTTGAAACTCTGAGTTTGATTAGTATTATTTTTTTAGGCTATATTTGACAGATTGGGCAGTGCTCTGCAGGATTTTGATCTCATATAAAAATCTCTGGGTTCTAGCTACAGGTAAATCCACTAACATTTGCAAATCAAAGTGTAAGCAGAGGAGGGAAGATAACATTTAGTAAAGGGACTGGAAAGAAGAGAGAAACACCAAACTTTACTGCATAAACTTTCAGGTTACTTGTCATAATTTATCTATGTGAGCTACGCCAATTCTACCTTTAAAATCAAGAATCTGAGTTTTTCCTGATTTA